>CALNHX010010393.1:0-40669 GCA_940337035.1 Agriotes lineatus | reverse complement strand
CCTAGATGTTTCATATGTCCCTCACGTTCTAGACGCCCTAGATTTCCCATATGTCCCTAACGTCCCAGACGTCCCAGATGTCCGTATGTTCCTAACTTCCCAGACATCCCAGACGGCCTAGATGTCCCATATGTTCCTAAAGTCTCAGACGCCCCAGATGTCCCATACGTCCCATATGTCCCTAATGTCCCAGGCTTCCTAAATGTTCCATATGTCCCTAACGTCCCAAAGTCCTAAATGTCCCATATGTCCCTAACGTCCCAGACGTCCCAGATATCCCATATGCCCCTAACGTCCCAGACGTCCCAGATGTCCCATATGTCCCATATGTCTGATACGTCCCAGGCGTCCAAGACGTCCTAGATGTCCCGTATGTCCCTAACGTCCCAGACATCCCAGACGTCCTAGATGTCCCATATGTCCCAAACGTCTCAGACGTCCTAGATGCCCTACATGTCTTTAACGTCACAGACGTCTTAGATGTCCCATATGTCCCTAATGTCCCGGGCGTCCCAGATGTCCCATATGTCCTTTATGTCCCTAGTGTCCCAGGCGTCCTAAATGTCCTATTTGTCCTTAACGTCTCAGACGTCTCAAACGTCTCAGATGTCCCATATGTCCTTAACGTCCCAGACGTGCCAGATGTCCCATATGTCCCATATTTCCCTAATGTCCCAGGCGTCCTAAATGTCCCATATGTCCTCAACGTCCCAGACGTCCCAGACGTCCTAGATGTCCCATATGTCCTTAACGTCCCAGACGTCCCAGATGTCCCATATGTCCCATATATCCCTAATGTTTCAGGCGTCCCAGATGTCCCATATGTTTCATATGTCCCTAATGTCCCAAGCGTCCTAGATGTCCCGTATTTCCTTAACGTCCCAGACGTCCCAGACGTCTTAGATGTCCCATATGTCCCTAACGTCTCAGACGTCCTAGATGTACTATATGTCCCTAACGTCCCAGACGTCCCAATTGTCCCATATGTCCCATATGTCCCTAATGTCCCAGGCGTCCTAAATGTTTCATATGTCCCTAATGTCCCAGACGTCCTAAATGTCCCATATGTCCCTAACGTCCTAGACGTCCCTGCTGTCCCGTATGTCCCTAACGTCCCAGACGTCCCAGACGTCCTAGATGTCCCATATGTCCCTAACGTCTCAGACGTCCCAGATGTCCCATACGTCCCTAATATCCCAAGCGTCCCAGATGTCCCATATGTCCCATATATCCTTAATGTCCCAGGCGTCCTAAATGTCCCATATGTCCTTAACGTCCCAGACGTCCCAGATGTCCCATATGTCCCATATGTCCCATATGTCCCTAATGTCCCAGGCGTTATAGATCATCCATATGACCCGAACGTCCCAGACGTTCTAAATGCCCCATATGTCCTTAACGTCCCAGACGTCCCAGACATCCCAGATGTCTTATATGCCCTTAACGTCCAAGACGTCTCAGATGTCCCATATGCCCCTAACGTCCCAGCCGTCCCAGATGTCCCATATGTCCCATATGTCAATAATGTCCCAGGCGTCCCAGATGTCCCATTTGTCCCACATGTCCTTAATGTCCCAGGCGTCCTATATGTTCCATATGTCCCTAACATCCCAGACGTCCTAGCTGTCCCGTATGTCCCTAACGTCCTAGACGTCCCAGATGTCCCATACGTCCCATATGTCCCTAATGTCCCAGGCGTCCTAGATGTCCCATACGTCTCTAATGTCCCACGCGTCCCAAATGTCCCATATGTCTTTAACGTCCCAGACGTGCCAGATGTCCCATATGTCCCTAACGTCCCAAACATTCCAGATGTCTCATATGTCCCATATGTCTCTAATGTCCCAGACGTCCTAGATGCTCCATATGTCCCTAACGTCCCAGACGTCATAGATGTCTCACATGTCCCTAACATCCCAGACGTCCTAGCTGTCCCGTATGTCCCTAACGTCCTAGACGTCCCAGATGTCCCATACGTCCCATATGTCCCTAATGTCCCAGGCGTCCTAGATGTCCCATACGTCTCTAATGTCCCACTCGTCCCAAATGTCCCATATGTCTTTAACGTCCCAGACGTGCCAGATGTCCCATATGTCCCTAACGTCCCAAACGTCCCAGATGTCTCATATGTCCCATATGTCTCTAATGTCCCAGGCGTCCTAGATGCTCCATATGTCCCTAACGTCCCAGAGGTCCCAGACGTCCTAGATGTCCCATATGTCTCTAACGTCTCAGACGTGACAAACGTCCTAGATGTCCCATATTTCTTTAACATCCCAGACGTCTTAGATGTCCTATACGTCCCTAACGTCTCAGACGTCCCAGATGTCCCATATGTCCCTAACGTCCCAACAGTCCTAGATGTCCCATATGTCCCTAACGTCAAACCCGTCCTAGATGTCCTATATGTCACTAACGTCCCAGACGTCCCAGATGTCCCATATGTCCCTAACGTCACATCCGTCCTAGATGTCCCATATGTCCCTAACTTCCCAGACGTCCCAGACGTCCTAGATGTCCCATATTTCTCTAACATCGTAGACGTCCTAGATGTCCTCTACGTCCCTAACTTCCCAGACATCCCAGATGTTCCATATGTCCCTAACGTCCCAACCGTCCTGGCCGTCACACATGTCCCTAACGTCCCAGACGGCCTAAATGTCGTGTATGTCTTTAACGTCCCAAACGTCCCAGACGTTCTAGATGTCCCATATGTCCCTAACGTCCCAGACGTCCTAGATGTCCCATAAGTCAGTAACGTCCCAGACGTCTCAAACATCTCTAATGTCCCATACGTGACAAACATCCTAGATGTTTCATATGTCCCTAACGTCCCAGACGTCCCAGATGTCCCATATGTCCCATATGTCCCTAACGTCCCAGATGTCCTAGTTGTCACACATGTCCCTAACGTCCCAGACGGCCTAAAGGTCCCATATGTCCTTAACGTTCCAGACGTCCCAGATGTGTCATATGTCCCTAACGTCCCAGACGTCCCAGATGTCCTTAATGTCCCATATGTCTCGAATGTCCCAGGCGTCCTAAATGTCCCATATGTCTCTAACGTCCCAGGCTTCCTAAATGTTCCATATGTCCCTAACGTCCCAGACGTCCTAAATGTACCATATGTCCCTAACGTCCCAGACGTCCCAACTGTCCCATATGTCCCTAACGTCCCAGACGTCCCAGATATCCCATATGCCCCTAACGTCCCAGACGTCCCAGATGTCCTTAATGTCCCATATGTCTCGAATGTCCCAGGCGTCCTAAATGTCCAATATGTCCCTAACGTCCCAGGCTTCCTAAATGTTCCATATGTCCCTAACGTCCCAGGTTTCCTAAATGTTCCATATGTCCCTAACGTCCCAGACGTCCTAAATGTACCATATGTCCCTAACGTCCCAGACGTCCCAACTGTCCCATATGTCCCTAACGTCCCAGACGTCCCAGATATCCCATATGCCCCTAACGTCCCAGACGTCCCAGATGTCCCATATGTCCCATATGTCTGATACGTCCCAGGCGTCCCAGATGTCCCATATGTCCCATATGTCCCTAATGTCTAGGCGTCCTAAATGTCCCATATGTCCTTAACGTACCAGACGTCCAAAACGTCCTAGATGTCCCATATGTCTCTAATGTCCAAGACGTCCCAGATGTCCCATATGTGCCATATGTCCCTAATGTCTAAGACGTCCTAGATGTCCTACATGTCTTTAACGTCACAGACGTCCCAGATGTCCCATATGTCCCGAATGTCCAAGACGTCCCAGATGTCCCATATGTCCCTAATGTCCAGGCGTCCTAGCTGTCCCGTATGTCCCTAAGGTCCTAGACGTCCCAGATGTCCCATACGTCCCATATGTCCCTAATGTCCCAGGCGTCCTAGATGTCCCATACGTCTCTAATGTCCCACGCGCCCCAAATGTCCCATATGTCTTTACCGTCCCAGACGTGCCAGATGTCCCATATGTCCTTAACGTCCCAGACGTCTTAAATGTCCCATATGTCCCTAACGTCCCAGACGTCCTAAATGTCCCATATGTCCCTAACATCCCAGAAGTCCCAGTTGTCCCATATGTTCCATATGTCCCTAATGTCCCAGGCGTCCCAGATGTCCTATATGTACCATATGTCCCTAATGTCCCAGGAGTCCTAAATGTCCCATATGTCCTTAACGTCCCAGACGTCCCAGACGTTCTAGATGTCCCATATGTCCTTAACGTCCCAGACGTCCCAGACGTACTAGATGTCCCATATGTCCTTAACGTCGCAGACGTCCCAGATGTCCCATATGTCCCTTACGTCCCAGACGTCCCAGATGTCCCATATGTTCCATATGTCCCTAATGTCCCAGGCGTCCCAGATGTCCCATATGTTCCATACGTCCCTAATGTCCCAGGAGTCCTAAATGTCCCCTATGTTATTAACGTCCCAGACGTCCCAGACGTCCTAGATGTCCCATATGTCCTTAACGTCCCAGACGTCTCAAATGTCCCATATGTCTCTAACGTCCCAGATGTCCCATATGTTCCATATGTCCCTAATGTCCCAAGCGTCCTAGATGTTCCAAATGTCCCTAACGTCCCAGACGTCCTAAATGTCCCATATGTCCCTAACGTCCCAGACGTCCTAAATGTCCCATATGTCCCTAACATCCCAGATGTCCCAGCTGTCCCTAACGTCCCAGACGTCCCAGATGTCTTATATGTCCCAAAGATCCCTAATGTCCCAGGCGTCCTAGATGTCCCATATGTCCCTAACGTCTCAGACGTCCTAAATGTCCCATATGTCCCTAACATCCCAGACGTCCCAGCTGTCCCGTATGTCCCAGACGTACCAAATGTCTCATATGTCCCAAGCGTTATAGATCATCCATATGACCCTAACGTCCCAGACGTCCTAAATTCCCCATATGTCTTTATGGTCTCAGACGTCCTAGACGTCCTAGATGTCTTATATGTCCTTAACGTCCCAGACGTCCCAGATGTCCCATATGTCCCTAACGTCCCAACAGTACTAGATGTCCCATATGTCCCTAACGTCCCAGACGTCCCAGATGTCTCATATGTCCCTAACGTCACATCCGTCCTAGATGTCCCATATATCCCTAACGTCCTAGACGTCCAAGACGTCCTAGATGTCCCATATTTCTCTAACATCCCAGACGTCCTAGATGTCCTCTACGTCCCTAACTTCCCAGACATCCAGATGTTCCATATGTCCCTAACGTCCCAACCGTCCTAGATGTCACACATGTCCCTAACGTCCCAGACGGCCTAGATGTCGTGTATGTCTTTAACGTCCTAAACGTCCCAGACGTTCTAGATACCTCATATGTCCCTAACGTCCCAGACGTCCTAGATGTCCCATAAGTCCCTAACGTCCCAGACGTCTCAGACATCTCTAATGTCCCATACGTGACAAACGTCCTAGATGTTTCATATGTCCCTAACGTCCTAGACGCCCTAGATTTCACATATGTCCCTAACGTCCCAGACGTCCCAGATGTCCGTATGTCCCTAACTTCCCAGACATCCCAGATGTCCCATACGTCCCATATGTCCCTAATGTCACAGGCTTCCTAAATGTTCCATATGTCCCTAACGTCCCAGACGTCCTAAATGTCCCATATGTCCCTAACATCTCAGACGTCCCAGCTGTACCTTATGTCCCTAATCTCCCAGGCTTCCTAAATGTTCCATATGTCCCTAACGTCCCAGACGTCCTAAATGTCCCATATGTCCCTAACGTCTCAGACGTCCCAGCTGTACCTTATGTCCCTAATCTCCCAGGCTTCCTAAATGTTCCATATGACCCTAACGTCCCAGACGTCCTAAATTCCCCATATGTCTTTATGGTCTCAGACGTCCTAGACGTCCTAGATGTCTTATATGTCCTTAACGTCCCAGACGTCCCAGATGTCCCATATGTCCCTAACGTCCCAACAGTACTAGATGTCCCATATGTCCCTAACGTCCCAGACGTCCCAGATGTCTCATATGTCCCTAACGTCACATCCGTCCTAGATGTCCCATATATCCCTAACGTCCTAGACGTCCAAGACGTCCTAGATGTCCCATATTTCTCTAACATCCCAGACGTCCTAGATGTCCTCTACGTCCCTAACTTCCCAGACATCCCAGATGTTCCATATGTCCCTAACGTCCCAACCGTCCTAGATGTCCTATATGTCCCTAACGTCCCAGACGTCCCAGATGTCCCATATGTCCCTAACGTCCCATCCGTCCTAGATGTCCCATATGTCCCTAACGTCCCAGACGTCCCAGACGTCATAGATGTCCCATATTTCTCTAACATCCCAGACGTCCTAGATGTGCTCTACGTCCCTAACTTCCCAGACATCCCAGATGTTCCATATGTCCCTAACGTCCCAACCGTCCTAGATGTCCTATATGTCCCTAACGTCCCAGGTGTCCTAGATGTTCCATATGTCCCTAACGTCCCAGACGTCCCAAACGTCCTAGATGACCCATATTTCTCTAACATCCCAGACGTCTTAGATGTCCTATACGTCCCTAACGTCCCAGACGTCCCAAATGTCCCATATGTCCCTAACGTCCCAACCGTCCTAGATGTCCTATATGTCCCTAACATCCCAGACGTCCCAGATGTCCCATATGTCCCAACCGTCCTAGATGTCCTATATGTCCCTAGCGTCCCAGACGTCCCAGACGTCCTAAATGTCCCATATGTCCCTAACGTCCCAGACGTCTCAGCAGTCCCGTATGTCCCTAACGTCCCAGACGTCCCAGACGTCCTAGATGTCCCATATGTCCCTAACGTCCCAGACGTCCCAGATGTCCTAGATGTCCCATATTTCTCTAACATCCCAGACGTCCTAGATGTCCTCTACGGCCCTAACTTCCCAGACATCCCAGATGTTCCATATGTCCCTAACGTCCCAACCGTCTTAGATGTCCTATATGTCCCTAACGTCCCGGGCGTCCTAGATGTCCCATATGTCCCTAACGTCCCAGACGTCTCAGCAGTCCCGTATGTCCCTAACGTCCCAGACGTCCCAGACGTCCTAGATGTCCCATATGTCCCTAACGTCCCAGACGTCCCAGATGTCCTAGATGTCCCATATTTCTCTAACATCCCAGACGTCCTAGATGTCCTCTACGGCCCTAACTTCCCAGACATCTCAGATGTTCCATATGTCCCTAACGTCCCAACCGTCTTAGATGTCCTATATGTCCCTAACGTCCCGGGCGTCCTAGATGTCCCATATGTCCCTAACGTCCCAGACGTCCTAGATGTCCCATATGTCCCTAACGTCCCAGACGTCCCAGATGTCCTAGATGTCCCATATTTCTCTAACATCCCAGACGTCCTAGATGTCCTTTACGGCCCTAACTTCCAGACATCCCAGATGTTCCATATGTCCCTAACGTCCCAACCGTCTTAGATGTCCTATATGTCCCTAACGTCCCGGGCGTCCTAGATGTCCCATATGTCCCTAACGTCCCAGACGTCCCAGATGTCCCATATGTCATATATGTCCCTAACGTCCCAGATGTCCTGCATGTCACACATGTCCCTAACGTCCCAGACGGCTTAGATGTCCTGTACGTCTTTAACGTAACAAACGTCCCAGACGTTCTAGATGTCCCATATGTCCCTAACGTCCCAGACGTCCTAGATGTCCCATAAGTCCCTAACGTCGCAGACGTCTCAGACATCTCTATTGTCCCATACGTGACAAACGTCCTAGATGTTTCATATGTCCCTAACGTCCTAGACGCCTTAGATTTCCCATATGTCCCTAACGTCCCAGACGTCCCAGATGTCCCATATGTCCCATATGTCCCTAACGTCCCAGATGTTTTAGATGTCACACATGTCCCTAACGTACCAGACGGCCTAAAGTTCCCATATGTCCTTAACGTCCCAGACGTCCCAGATGTGTCATATGCCCTAACGTCTCAGGCGTCCCAGATGTCCTTAATGTCCCATATGTCCCTAATGTCCCAGACGTCCCAAATGTCCCATATGTCCCTAACGTCCCAGACGTGCCAGACGTTCTAGATGTCCCATATGTCCCTAACGTCCCAGACGTCCCAAACGTCCTAGATGTCCCATATGTCCCTAACGTCCCAGACGTCCCAGACGTGCCAGACGTTCTAGATGTCCTATATGTTCCTAATGTCCCACACGTCCCAGATGTCCCATATGTCATATATGTCCCTAACGTCCCAGATGTCCTGGATGTCACACATGTCCCTAACGTCCCAGACGGCCTAGATGTCCTGTATGTCTTTAACGTCCCAAACGTCCCAGACGTTCTAGATGTCCCATATGTCCCTAACGTCCCAGACGTCCTAGATGTCCCATAAGTCCCTAACGTCCCAGACGTCCCAGATGTTTTATATGTCCCATATGTCTCTAACGTCCCAGATGGCCTATATGTCACACATGTCCCTAACGTCCCAGACGTCTCAGACATCTCTATTGTCCCATACGTGACAAACGTCCTAGATGTTTCATATGTCCCTAACGTCCTAGACGCCCTAGATTTAACATATGTCCCTAACGTCCCAGACGTCCCAGATGTCTTATATGTCCCATATGTCTCTAACGTCCCAGATGTCCTATATGTCACACATGTCCCTAACGTCCCAGACGGCCTAAAGGTCCCATATGTCCTTACCGTTCCAGACGTCCCAGATGTGTCATATGTCCCTAACGTCCCAGACGTCCCAGATGTCCTTAATGTCCCATATGTCTCGAATGTCCCAGGCGTCCTAGATGTTTCATATGTCCCTAACGTCCCAGACGTCCTAAATGTCCCATATGTCCCTAACGTCCCAGACGTCCCAACTGTCCCGTATGTCCCTAACGTCCCAGACGTCCCAAACGTCCTAGATGTTTCATATGTCCCTAACGGCCCAGACGTCCTAGATGTCCTATATGTCCCTAACGTCCCAGACGTTCCAGACGTCCTAGATGTCCCATATGTCCTTAACGTCCCAGACGTCTTAGATGTCCCATATGTCCCTAACGTCCCAGACGTCCTAGATGACCCATATTTCTCTAACATCCCAGACGTCCTAGATGTCCTCTACGTCCCTAACTTCCCAGACATCGTAGATGTTCCATATGTCCCTAACGTCCCACCGTCCTAGATGTCCTATATGTCCCTAACGTCCCAGGCGTCCTAGATGTCCCATATGTCCCTAACGTCCCAGACGTCCCAAACGTCCTAGATGCCCCATATTTCTCTAACATCCCAGACGTCTTAGAAGTCCTATACGTCCCTAACGTCCCAGACGTCCCAGATGTTCCATATGTCCCTAACGTCCCAACCGTCCTAGATGTCCTATATGTCCCTAACGTCCCAGACGTCCCAGATGTCCCATATGTCCCTAATGTCCCACCCGTCCTACATGTCCTATATGTCCCTAACGTCCCAGACGTCCCAGATGTCCCATATGTTCCTAACGTCCCAGACGTGCCAGACGTTCTAGATGTCCCATATGTCCCTAACGTCCCAGACGTCCCAGACGTGCCAGACGTTCTAGATGTCCCATATGTCCCTAACGTCCCAGACGTCCCAGACGTCCTAGATGTCACATATTTTTTAACATCCCAGACGTCTTAGATGTCCTATACGTCTATAACGTCCCAGACGTCACAGATGTTTCATATGACCCTAACGTCCCAGACGTCATAGATGTCTTACATGTCCCTAACGTACGAAACGTCCCAGACGTCCCAGACGTCCTAGATGTCCCATATGTCTCTAACGTCTCAGACGTGACAAACGTCCTAGATGTCCCATATTTTTTTAACATCCCAGACGTCATAGGTGTCCTATACGTCCCTAACGTCTCAGACGACCCAGATGTCTCATATGTCCCTAACGTCCCAACCGTCCTAGATGTCCTATATGTCACTAACGTCCCAGACGTCCCAGATGTCCCATATGTCCCTAACGTCCCATCCGTCCTAGATGTCCCATATGTCCCTAACGTCCCAGACGTCCTAGATGTCCCATATTTCTCTAACATCGCAGACGTCCTAGATGTGCTCTACGTCCCTAACTTCCCAGACATCCCAGATGTTCCATATGTCCCTAACGTCCCAACCGTCCTAGATGTCCCATATTTCTCTAACATCGCAGACGTCCTAGATGTGCTCTACGTCCCTAACTTCCCAGACATCCCAGATGTTCCATATGTCCCTAACGTCCCAACCGTCCTAGATGTCCTATATGTCCCTAACGTCCCAGGCGTCCTAGATGTTCCATATGTCCCTAACGTCCCAGACGTCCCAAACGTCCTAGATGCCCCATATTTCTCTTACATCCCAGACGTCTTATAAATGTCCTATACGTCCCTAACGTCCCAGACGTCCCAAATGTCCCATATGTCTCTAACGTCCCAACCGTCCTAGATGTCCTATATGTCCCTAACATCCCAGACGTCCCAGATGTCCCATATGTCTCTAATGTCCCAACCGTCTTAGATGTCCTATATGTCCCTAGTGTCCCAGACGTCCCAGACGTCCTAAATGTCCCATATGTCCCTAACGTCCCAGACGTCTCAGCAGTCCCATATGTCCCTAACGTCCCAGACGTCCCAGACGTCCTAGATGTCCCATATGTCCCTAACGTCCCAGACGTCCCAGATGTCCTAGATGTCCCATATTTCTCTAACATCCCAGACGTCCTAGATGTCCTCTACGGCCCTAACTTCCCAGACATCCCAAATGTTCCATATGTCCCTAACGTCCCAACCGTCTTAGATGTCCTATATGTCCCTAACGTCCCGGGCGTCCTAGATGTCCCATATGTCCCTAACGTCCCAGACGTCCCAAACGTCCTAGATGCCCCATATTTCACTAACATCCCAGACGTCTTAGATGTCCTATACGTCCCTAACGTCCCAGACGTCCCAGATGTTCCATATGTCCCTAACGTCCCAACCGTCCTAGATGTCCTATATGTCCCTAACGTCCCAGACGTCCCAGATGTCCCATATGTCCCTAATGTCCCAACCGTCCTAGATGTCCTATATGTCCCTAACGTCCCAGACGTCCCAGATGTCCCATACGTCCCTAACGTCTTAGATGCCCTAGATGTCCCATATCTTCCTAACGTCCCAGACGTCCCAGATGTCCCATATGTCATATATGTCCCTAACGTCCCAGATGTCCTGCATGTCACACATGTCCCTAACGTCCCAGACGGCCTAGATGTCCTGTACGTCTTTAACGTAACAAACGTCCCAGACGTTCTAGATGTCCCATATGTCCCTATCGTCCCAGACGTCCTAGATGTCCCATAAGTCCCTAACGTCCCAGACGTCTCAGACATCTCTATTGTCCTATACGTGACAAACGTCCTAGATGTTTCATATGTCCTTAACGTCCTAGACGCCCTAGATTTCCCATATGTCCCTAACGTCCCAGACGTCCCAGATGTCCCATATGTCCCATATGTCCCTAACGTCCCAGATGTTTTAGATGTCACACATGTCCCTAACGTACCAGACGGCCTAAAGTTCCCATATGTCCTTAACGTCCCAGACGTCCCAGATGTGTCATATGCCCTAACGTCTCAGACGTCCCAGATGTCCTTAATGTCCCATATGTCCCTAATGTGCCAGACGTCCCAGATGTCCCATATGTCCCTAACGTCCCAGACGTGCCAGACGTTCTAGATGTCCCATATGTCCCTAACGTCCCAGACGTCCCAGACGTGCCAGACGTTCTAGATGTCCCATATGTCCCTAACGTCCCAGACGTCCCAAACGTCCTAGATGTCCCATATGTCCCTAACGACCCAGACGTCCCAGACGTGCCAGACGTTCTAGATGTCCCATATGTTCCTAACGTCCCACACGTCCCAGATGTCCCATATGTCATATATGTCCTTAACGTCCCAGATGTCCTGGATGTCACACATGTCCCTAACGTCCCAGACGGCCTAGATGTCCTGTATGTCTTTAACGTCCCAAACGTCCCAGACGTTCTAGATGTCCCATATGTCCCTAACGTCCCAGACGTCCTAGATGTTCCATAAGTCCCTAACGTCCCAGACGTCTCAGACATCTCTATTGTCCCATACGTGACAAACGTCCTAGATGTTTCATATGTCCCTAACGTCCTAGACGCCCTAGATTTCCCATATGTCCCTAACGTCCCAGACGTCCCAGATGTCCCATATGTCCCATATGTCTCTAACGTCCCAGATGTCCTAGATGTCACACATGTCCCTAACGTCCCAGACGGCCTAAAGGTCCCATATGTCCTTAACGTTCCAGACGTCTCAGATGTGTCATATGTCCCTAACGTCCCAGACGTCCCAGATGTTCTTAATGTCCCATATGTCTCGAATGTCCCAGGCGTCCTAGATGTTTCATATGTCCCTAACGTCCCAGACGTCCTAAATGTCCCATATGTCCCTAACGTCTCAGACGTCCCAACTGTCCCGTATGTCCCTAACGTCCCAGACGTCCCAAACGTCCTAGATGTTTCATATGTCCCTAACGGCCCAGACGTCCTAGATGTCCTATATGTCCCTAACGTCCCAGACGTCCTAGATGTCCCATATGTCTCTAAGGTCCCAGACGTTCTAGATGTCCCATATGTCCTTAACGTCCCAGACGTCCCAGATGTCTCATATGTCCCATTTGTCACTAATGTCTCATTCGTCCTAGATGTTCCATATGTCCCTAACGTCCCAGACGTCCTAGATGTCCCATATGTCCTTAACGTTCCAGACGTCCAAGATTTCCCATATGTCCCTAACGTCCCAGACGTCTCAGATGTCCCATATGTCCCATATGTCCCTAATGTCCCAGGTGTCCCAGATGCCCATATGTCCAATATGTCCCTAATATTCCTGGCGTTCTAAATGTCTCACATGTCCTTAACGTCCCAGATGTTCCAGACGTCCTAGATGTCCCATATGTCTTTAACGTCCCAAACGTCTTAGATGTCCCATATGTCCCTAACGTCCCAGACGTCCCAGATGTCCCATATGTTCCATATGTCCCTAATGTCCAAGACGTCCTAAATTTCTCATATGCCCCTAACGTTCCAGACGTCCCAGCTGTCCCGTATGTCCCTAACGTAACAGACGTCCCAGACGTCCTAGATGTCCCATATGTCCCTAACGTCCCAGACGTCCTAGATGCCCTATATGTCCCTAACGTCTTAGACGTCCCAAACGTCCCAGCTGTCCCGTATGTCCCAGACGTACCAAATGTCTCATATGTCCCAAGCGTTATAGATCATCCATATGACCCTAACGTCCCAGACGTCCTAAATTCCCCATATGTCTTTATGGTCTCAGACGTCCTAGACGTCCTAGATGTCTTATATGTCCTTAACGTCCCAGACGTCCCAGATGTCCCATATGTCCCTAACGTCCCAACAGTACTAGATGTCCCATATGTCCCTAACGTCCCAACCGTCCTAGATGTCCTATATGTCACTAACGTCCCAGACGTCCCAGATGTCTCATATGTCGATAACGTCACATCCGTCCTAGATGTCCCATATGTCCCTAACGTCCCAGACGTCCCAGACGTCCTAGATGTCCCATATTTCTCTAACATCCCAAACGTCCTAGATGTCCTGTACGTCCCTAACTTCCCAGACATCCCAGATGTTCCATATGTCTCTAACGTCCCAACCGTCCTAGATGTCACACATGTCCCTAACGTCCCAGACGGCCTAGATGTCGTGTATGTCTTTAACGTCCTAAACGTCCCAGACGTTCTAGATGTCCCATATGTCCCTAACGTCCCAGACGTCCTAGATGTCCCATAAGTCCCTAACGTCCCAGACGTCTCAGACATCTCAAATGTCCCATACGTGACAAACGTCCTAGATGTTTCATATGTCCCTCACGTTCTAGACGCCCTAGATTTCCCATATGTCCCTAACGTCCCAGACGTCCCAGATGTCCGTATGTTCCTAACTTCCCAGACATCCCAGACGGCCTAGATGTCCCATATGTTCCTAAAGTCTCAGACGCCCCAGATGTCCCATACGTCCCATATGTCCCTAATGTCCCAGGCTTCCTAAATGTTCCATATGTCCCTAACGTCCCAAAGTCCTAAATGTCCCATATGTCCCTAACGTCCCAGACGTCCCAGATATCCCATATGCCCCTAACGTCCCAGACGTCCCAGATGTCCCATATGTCCCATATGTCTGATACGTCCCAGGCGTCCAAGACGTCCTAGATGTCCCGTATGTCCCTAACGTCCCAGACATCCCAGACGTCCTAGATGTCCCATATGTCCCAAACGTCTCAGACGTCCTAGATGCCCTACATGTCTTTAACGTCACAGACGTCTTAGATGTCCCATATGTCCCTAATGTCCCGGGCGTCCCAGATGTCCCATATGTCCTTTATGTCCCTAGTGTCCCAGGCGTCCTAAATGTCCTATTTGTCCTTAACGTCTCAGACGTCTCAAACGTCTCAGATGTCCCATATGTCCTTAACGTCCCAGACGTGCCAGATGTCCCATATGTCCCATATTTCCCTAATGTCCCAGGCGTCCTAAATGTCCCATATGTCCTCAACGTCCCAGACGTCCCAGACGTCCTAGATGTCCCATATGTCCTTAACGTCCCAGACGTCCCAGATGTCCCATATGTCCCATATATCCCTAATGTTTCAGGCGTCCCAGATGTCCCATATGTTTCATATGTCCCTAATGTCCCAAGCGTCCTAGATGTCCCGTATTTCCTTAACGTCCCAGACGTCCCAGACGTCTTAGATGTCCCATATGTCCCTAACGTCTCAGACGTCCTAGATGTACTATATGTCCCTAACGTCCCAGACGTCCCAATTGTCCCATATGTCCCATATGTCCCTAATGTCCCAGGCGTCCTAAATGTTTCATATGTCCCTAATGTCCCAGACGTCCTAAATGTCCCATATGTCCCTAACGTCCTAGACGTCCCTGCTGTCCCGTATGTCCCTAACGTCCCAGACGTCCCAGACGTCCTAGATGTCCCATATGTCCCTAACGTCTCAGACGTCCCAGATGTCCCATACGTCCCTAATATCCCAAGCGTCCCAGATGTCCCATATGTCCCATATATCCTTAATGTCCCAGGCGTCCTAAATGTCCCATATGTCCTTAACGTCCCAGACGTCCCAGATGTCCCATATGTCCCATATGTCCCATATGTCCCTAATGTCCCAGGCGTTATAGATCATCCATATGACCCGAACGTCCCAGACGTTCTAAATGCCCCATATGTCCTTAACGTCCCAGACGTCCCAGACATCCCAGATGTCTTATATGCCCTTAACGTCCAAGACGTCTCAGATGTCCCATATGCCCCTAACGTCCCAGCCGTCCCAGATGTCCCATATGTCCCATATGTCAATAATGTCCCAGGCGTCCCAGATGTCCCATTTGTCCCACATGTCCTTAATGTCCCAGGCGTCCTATATGTTCCATATGTCCCTAACATCCCAGACGTCCTAGCTGTCCCGTATGTCCCTAACGTCCTAGACGTCCCAGATGTCCCATACGTCCCATATGTCCCTAATGTCCCAGGCGTCCTAGATGTCCCATACGTCTCTAATGTCCCACGCGTCCCAAATGTCCCATATGTCTTTAACGTCCCAGACGTGCCAGATGTCCCATATGTCCCTAACGTCCCAAACATTCCAGATGTCTCATATGTCCCATATGTCTCTAATGTCCCAGACGTCCTAGATGCTCCATATGTCCCTAACGTCCCAGACGTCATAGATGTCTCACATGTCCCTAACATCCCAGACGTCCTAGCTGTCCCGTATGTCCCTAACGTCCTAGACGTCCCAGATGTCCCATACGTCCCATATGTCCCTAATGTCCCAGGCGTCCTAGATGTCCCATACGTCTCTAATGTCCCACTCGTCCCAAATGTCCCATATGTCTTTAACGTCCCAGACGTGCCAGATGTCCCATATGTCCCTAACGTCCCAAACGTCCCAGATGTCTCATATGTCCCATATGTCTCTAATGTCCCAGGCGTCCTAGATGCTCCATATGTCCCTAACGTCCCAGAGGTCCCAGACGTCCTAGATGTCCCATATGTCTCTAACGTCTCAGACGTGACAAACGTCCTAGATGTCCCATATTTCTTTAACATCCCAGACGTCTTAGATGTCCTATACGTCCCTAACGTCTCAGACGTCCCAGATGTCCCATATGTCCCTAACGTCCCAACAGTCCTAGATGTCCCATATGTCCCTAACGTCAAACCCGTCCTAGATGTCCTATATGTCACTAACGTCCCAGACGTCCCAGATGTCCCATATGTCCCTAACGTCACATCCGTCCTAGATGTCCCATATGTCCCTAACTTCCCAGACGTCCCAGACGTCCTAGATGTCCCATATTTCTCTAACATCGTAGACGTCCTAGATGTCCTCTACGTCCCTAACTTCCCAGACATCCCAGATGTTCCATATGTCCCTAACGTCCCAACCGTCCTGGCCGTCACACATGTCCCTAACGTCCCAGACGGCCTAAATGTCGTGTATGTCTTTAACGTCCCAAACGTCCCAGACGTTCTAGATGTCCCATATGTCCCTAACGTCCCAGACGTCCTAGATGTCCCATAAGTCAGTAACGTCCCAGACGTCTCAAACATCTCTAATGTCCCATACGTGACAAACATCCTAGATGTTTCATATGTCCCTAACGTCCCAGACGTCCCAGATGTCCCATATGTCCCATATGTCCCTAACGTCCCAGATGTCCTAGTTGTCACACATGTCCCTAACGTCCCAGACGGCCTAAAGGTCCCATATGTCCTTAACGTTCCAGACGTCCCAGATGTGTCATATGTCCCTAACGTCCCAGACGTCCCAGATGTCCTTAATGTCCCATATGTCTCGAATGTCCCAGGCGTCCTAAATGTCCCATATGTCTCTAACGTCCCAGGCTTCCTAAATGTTCCATATGTCCCTAACGTCCCAGACGTCCTAAATGTACCATATGTCCCTAACGTCCCAGACGTCCCAACTGTCCCATATGTCCCTAACGTCCCAGACGTCCCAGATATCCCATATGCCCCTAACGTCCCAGACGTCCCAGATGTCCTTAATGTCCCATATGTCTCGAATGTCCCAGGCGTCCTAAATGTCCAATATGTCCCTAACGTCCCAGGCTTCCTAAATGTTCCATATGTCCCTAACGTCCCAGGTTTCCTAAATGTTCCATATGTCCCTAACGTCCCAGACGTCCTAAATGTACCATATGTCCCTAACGTCCCAGACGTCCCAACTGTCCCATATGTCCCTAACGTCCCAGACGTCCCAGATATCCCATATGCCCCTAACGTCCCAGACGTCCCAGATGTCCCATATGTCCCATATGTCTGATACGTCCCAGGCGTCCCAGATGTCCCATATGTCCCATATGTCCCTAATGTCTAGGCGTCCTAAATGTCCCATATGTCCTTAACGTACCAGACGTCCAAAACGTCCTAGATGTCCCATATGTCTCTAATGTCCAAGACGTCCCAGATGTCCCATATGTGCCATATGTCCCTAATGTCTAAGACGTCCTAGATGTCCTACATGTCTTTAACGTCACAGACGTCCCAGATGTCCCATATGTCCCGAATGTCCAAGACGTCCCAGATGTCCCATATGTCCCTAATGTCCAGGCGTCCTAGCTGTCCCGTATGTCCCTAAGGTCCTAGACGTCCCAGATGTCCCATACGTCCCATATGTCCCTAATGTCCCAGGCGTCCTAGATGTCCCATACGTCTCTAATGTCCCACGCGCCCCAAATGTCCCATATGTCTTTACCGTCCCAGACGTGCCAGATGTCCCATATGTCCTTAACGTCCCAGACGTCTTAAATGTCCCATATGTCCCTAACGTCCCAGACGTCCTAAATGTCCCATATGTCCCTAACATCCCAGAAGTCCCAGTTGTCCCATATGTTCCATATGTCCCTAATGTCCCAGGCGTCCCAGATGTCCTATATGTACCATATGTCCCTAATGTCCCAGGAGTCCTAAATGTCCCATATGTCCTTAACGTCCCAGACGTCCCAGACGTTCTAGATGTCCCATATGTCCTTAACGTCCCAGACGTCCCAGACGTACTAGATGTCCCATATGTCCTTAACGTCGCAGACGTCCCAGATGTCCCATATGTCCCTTACGTCCCAGACGTCCCAGATGTCCCATATGTTCCATATGTCCCTAATGTCCCAGGCGTCCCAGATGTCCCATATGTTCCATACGTCCCTAATGTCCCAGGAGTCCTAAATGTCCCCTATGTTATTAACGTCCCAGACGTCCCAGACGTCCTAGATGTCCCATATGTCCTTAACGTCCCAGACGTCTCAAATGTCCCATATGTCTCTAACGTCCCAGATGTCCCATATGTTCCATATGTCCCTAATGTCCCAAGCGTCCTAGATGTTCCAAATGTCCCTAACGTCCCAGACGTCCTAAATGTCCCATATGTCCCTAACGTCCCAGACGTCCTAAATGTCCCATATGTCCCTAACATCCCAGATGTCCCAGCTGTCCCTAACGTCCCAGACGTCCCAGATGTCTTATATGTCCCAAAGATCCCTAATGTCCCAGGCGTCCTAGATGTCCCATATGTCCCTAACGTCTCAGACGTCCTAAATGTCCCATATGTCCCTAACATCCCAGACGTCCCAGCTGTCCCGTATGTCCCAGACGTACCAAATGTCTCATATGTCCCAAGCGTTATAGATCATCCATATGACCCTAACGTCCCAGACGTCCTAAATTCCCCATATGTCTTTATGGTCTCAGACGTCCTAGACGTCCTAGATGTCTTATATGTCCTTAACGTCCCAGACGTCCCAGATGTCCCATATGTCCCTAACGTCCCAACAGTACTAGATGTCCCATATGTCCCTAACGTCCCAGACGTCCCAGATGTCTCATATGTCCCTAACGTCACATCCGTCCTAGATGTCCCATATATCCCTAACGTCCTAGACGTCCAAGACGTCCTAGATGTCCCATATTTCTCTAACATCCCAGACGTCCTAGATGTCCTCTACGTCCCTAACTTCCCAGACATCCCAGATGTTCCATATGTCCCTAACGTCCCAACCGTCCTAGATGTCACACATGTCCCTAACGTCCCAGACGGCCTAGATGTCGTGTATGTCTTTAACGTCCTAAACGTCCCAGACGTTCTAGATACCTCATATGTCCCTAACGTCCCAGACGTCCTAGATGTCCCATAAGTCCCTAACGTCCCAGACGTCTCAGACATCTCTAATGTCCCATACGTGACAAACGTCCTAGATGTTTCATATGTCCCTAACGTCCTAGACGCCCTAGATTTCACATATGTCCCTAACGTCCCAGACGTCCCAGATGTCCGTATGTCCCTAACTTCCCAGACATCCCAGATGTCCCATACGTCCCATATGTCCCTAATGTCACAGGCTTCCTAAATGTTCCATATGTCCCTAACGTCCCAGACGTCCTAAATGTCCCATATGTCCCTAACATCTCAGACGTCCCAGCTGTACCTTATGTCCCTAATCTCCCAGGCTTCCTAAATGTTCCATATGTCCCTAACGTCCCAGACGTCCTAAATGTCCCATATGTCCCTAACGTCTCAGACGTCCCAGCTGTACCTTATGTCCCTAATCTCCCAGGCTTCCTAAATGTTCCATATGACCCTAACGTCCCAGACGTCCTAAATTCCCCATATGTCTTTATGGTCTCAGACGTCCTAGACGTCCTAGATGTCTTATATGTCCTTAACGTCCCAGACGTCCCAGATGTCCCATATGTCCCTAACGTCCCAACAGTACTAGATGTCCCATATGTCCCTAACGTCCCAGACGTCCCAGATGTCTCATATGTCCCTAACGTCACATCCGTCCTAGATGTCCCATATATCCCTAACGTCCTAGACGTCCAAGACGTCCTAGATGTCCCATATTTCTCTAACATCCCAGACGTCCTAGATGTCCTCTACGTCCCTAACTTCCCAGACATCCCAGATGTTCCATATGTCCCTAACGTCCCAACCGTCCTAGATGTCACACATGTCCCTAACGTCCCAGACGGCCTAGATGTCGTGTATGTCTTTAACGTCCTAAACGTCCCAGACGTTCTAGATATCTCATATGTCCCTAACGTCCCAGACGTCCTAGATGTCCCATAAGTCCCTAACGTCCCAGACGTCTCAGACATCTCTAATGTCCCATACGTGACAAACGTCCTAGATGTTTCATATGTCCCTAACGTCCTAGACGCCCTAGATTTCACATATGTCCCTAACGTCCCAGACGTCCCAGATGTCCGTATGTCCCTAACTTCCCAGACATCCCAGATGTCCCATACGTCCCATATGTCCCTAATGTCACAGGCTTCCTAAATGTTCCATATGTCCCTAACGTCCCAGACGTCCTAAATGTCCCATATGTCCCTAACGTCTCAGACGTCCCAGCTGTACCTTATGTCCCTAATCTCCCAGGCTTCCTAAATGTTCCATATGTCCCTAACGTCCCAGACGTCTTAGATGTCCTATACGTCCCTAACGTCTCAGACGTCCTAGATGTCCCATATGTCCCTAACGTCCCAGACGTCCCAGATGTCCCATATATCCTTAATGTCCCAGGCGTCCCAGATGTCCCATATGTCCCTAACGTCCCAGACGTTCCAGATGTCCCATATGTCCCATATGTCCCTAATGTCTAAGACGTCCTAGATGTTCCATATGTTCCTAACGTCCCAAACGTCCTAAATGTGCCCATATGTCCTTAACGTCCCAGACGTCCCAGCTGTCCCGTATGTCCCTAACGTCCCAGACATCCCAGACGTCCTAGATGTCCCATATGTCCCGAAAGTCTCAGACGTCCTAGATGTCCTATATGTCCCTAACGTCACAGACTTCCCAGATGTCCCATATGTCCCATATGTCCCTAATGACCCGGGCGTCCCAGATGTTCCACATGTCCCATACGTCCCTAATGTCCCAGGCGTCCTAAATGTCCTATTTGTCCTTAACGTCTCAGACGTCCCAAACGTCTTAGATGTCCCATATGTCCTTAACGTCCCAGACGTCCCAGATGTCCCATATGTCCTTTATGTCCGTAATGTCCCAGGCGTCCTAGATGTCCCATATGTCTTTAACGTCCCAGGCGTCCCAGATGTTTCATATGTCCCTAACGTCCCAGACGTCCCAGATGTCCCATATATCCCTTATGTCCCTAATGTCAAAGGCGTCCCAGATGTCCCATATGTTCCATATGTCTCAGACGTCCCAGACGTCCTAGATGTCCCATATGTCCTTAACGTCCCAGACGTTGCAGATGTCCCATATTTCCCTATCGTCCCAGACGTCCCAGATGTCCCATATGTCCCTAACGTCTCAGACGTCCTAGATGTTCCATATGTCCTTAACGTCCCAGACGTCCCAGCTGTCCCGTATGTCCCTAACGTCCCAGACGTCCCAGAGGTCCTAGATGTCCCATATGTACCTAACGTCCCAGACGTCATAACTGTCCCGTATGTCCCTAACGTCCCTGACGTC
Source organism: Agriotes lineatus (assembly GCA_940337035.1). Classification (NCBI taxonomy): domain Eukaryota; kingdom Metazoa; phylum Arthropoda; class Insecta; order Coleoptera; family Elateridae; genus Agriotes; species Agriotes lineatus. The sequence goes on along the minus strand of CALNHX010010393.1, from coordinate 19,128 downwards.
CCAGACGTCCTAAATGTCCCATATGTCCCTAACGTCCCAGACGTCCTAGATGTCCTATATGTCCCTAACGTCCCAGATGTCCATATGTCCCATATGTCCTTAACGTCCCAGACGTCCCAGATGTTTCATATGTCCCATATGTCCCCAATGTGCCAGGTTTCCTAAATGTTCCTTATGTCCCTAACGTCCCAGACGTCCTAAATGTCCTATATGTCCCTAACGTCCCAGCCGTCCCAGATGTCCCATATGTTCCAAATGTCCCTAATGTCCCAGGAGTCCCATATGTCTCATGTGTCCCTAATGTCCCAGGCGTCCTAAATGTCCCATATGTCGCTAACGTTCCAGACGTCCCAGACGTCCTAGATGTCCCATATGTCCTTAACGTCCCAGACGTCCCAGATGTCCCATATGTCCCTAACGTCTCAGACGTCCCAGATGTCTCATATGTCCCACATGTCCCTAATGTCCCAGGCGTCCCAGATGTCCCATTTGTCCCATATGTCCCTAATGTCCCAGGCGTGCTGAATGTCCCATATGTCCTTAACGTCCCAGACGTCACAGACGTCCTAGACGTCTCATATGTCCTAAACGTCCCAGACGTCCCATATGTCCCATATGTCCCTAACGTCGCAGACGTCCCAGATGTCTCATATGTCCCATATGTTCTTAATGTCCCAGGTGTTCTAGATGTTCCATATGACTCTAACGTCCCAGACGTAGTAAATGTCCCATATGTCCCTAACGTCCCAGGCTTCCTAAATGTTCCATATGTCCCTAACGTCCCAGACGTCCTCAATGTCCCATATGTCCCTAACGTCCCAGACGTCCTAAATGTCCCATATGTCCCTAACGCCCCAGACGTCCCAGCTGTCCCGTATGTCCCTAACGTCCCAGACATCCCAGACGTCCCAGATGTTAAATATGTCCCTAACGTCCCAGATGTCCCAGATGTCCCATATGTCCTATATGTCCCTAATGTCCCAGACGTCCCAGATGTCCCATATGTCCTTAACGTTCCAGACGTCCCAGATGTCCCATAAGCCCCTAACGTCCCAGACGTCCCAGATGTCCCATATATCCCATATGTCCCAGGCGTCCCAGATGTCCCATATGTCCCTAATGTCCCAGGCGTGATAAATGTCCCATATGTCCTTAACGTCCCAGACGTCCAAGACGTCCTAGATGTCCCATATGTCCCTAACGTCCCAGACGTCCCAGATGTCCTATACGTCCCTAACGTCCCAGACGTCCCAGATGTCCAATATGTCCCATATGTCCCTGATGTCTAAGACGTCCTAGATGTTCCATATGTTCCTATCGTCCCAATCGCCCTAAATGTCCCATATGTCTTTAACGTCCCAGACGTCCCAGCTGTCCCGTATGTTCCTAACGTCCCAGACATCCCAGACGTCCTAGATGTCCTATATGTCCCAAACGTCTCAGACGTCCTAGATGTCCTATATGTTCCTAAAATCACAGACGTCCCAGATGTCCCATATGTCCCAGATGTCCTTAATGTCCCGGGCGTCCCAGATGTCCCACATGTCCCATATGTCCCTAATGTCCCAGGCGTCCTAAATGTACCATATGTCCTCAACGTCCCAGACGTCCCAGACTTCCTAGATGTCCCATATGTCCCTAACGTCCCAGACGTCCCAGATGTCCCATATGACCCTTATGTCCCTAATGTCCCAGGGGTCCCAGATGTCCCATATGTTCCATATGTCCCTAATGTCCCAGGCGTCCTAAATGTCCCATATGTCCTTAACGTCCCAGACGTCCCAGACGTCGTAGATGTCCCATATGTCCTTAACGTCCCAGTAGTCCCAAATGTCCCTAACGTCCCAGACGTCCCAGATGTCCCATATGTCCCTTATGTCCCTAATGTCCTAGACGTCCCAGATGTCCCATATGTTCCATATGTCCCTAATGTCCCAGGCTTCCTAAATGTCCCATATGTCATTAACGTCCCAGACGTCCCAGACGTCTTAGATGTCCCATATGTCCTTAACGTCTCAGACGTCCCAAACGTCTTAGATGTCCCATATGTCCTCAACGTCCCAGACGTCCCAAACGTCCTAGATGTCCCATATGTCCCTTATGTCCCTAATGTACCAGGCGTCCCAGATGTCCCATATGTTCCATATGTCCCTAATGTCCCAGGCGTCCTAAATGTCCCATATGTCCTTAACGTCCCAGACGTCCCAGACGTCCTAGATGTCTCATATGTCCTTAAGGTCCCAGACGTCCCAAATGTCCCTAATGTCCCAGGCTTCCTAAATGTTCTATAGGTCCCTAACATTCCAGACGTCCTAAATGTCCTATATGTCCCTAACGTCTCAGGCGTCCCAGCTGTCCCGTATGTCCCTAACGTCCCAGACATTCCAGGCGGCCTAGATGTCAGATATGTCCCGAACGTCTCAGACGTCCTCGATGTCCTATATGTTCCTAAAATCACAGACGTCCCAGATGTCCCATATGTCCCAGATGTCCCTAATGTCCCAGGCTTCCTAAATGTTCTATATGTCCCTAACGTCCCAGACATCCCAGACGTCCTAAATGTCCTATATGTCCCGAACGTCTCAGACGTCCTCGATGTCCTATATGTTCCTAAAATCACAGACGTCCCAGATGTCCCATATGTCCCAGATGTCCCTAATGTCCCGGGCGTCCCAGATGTCCCACATGTCCCATATGTCCCTAATGTCCCAGGCGTCCTAAATGTACCATATGTCCTCAGCGTCCCAGACGTCCCAGACGTAGCAGACTTCCTAGATGTCCCATATGTCCTTAACGTCCCAGACGTCCCAGATGTCCCATATGTCAGTAACGTCCCAGACGTCCCAGATGTCCCATATGTCCCTTATGTCCCTAATGTCCCAGGCGTCCCAGATGTCCCATATGTTCCATATGTCCCTAATGTCCCAGGCGTCCTAAATGTCCCATATGTCCTTAACGTCCCAGACGTCCCAGATGTCCCATATGACCATAACGTCCCAGACGACCCAGATGTCCCAAATGTTCCATATGTCCATAATGTCTTAGGCGTCCCAGATGTCCCTAATGTCCCAGGCGTCCTAAATGTAACATATGTCCTTAACGTCCCAGACGTCCCAGATGTCCCATATGACCATAACGTCCCAGACGACCCAGATGTCCCATATGTCCCATATGTCCCTAATGTTCCAAGCGTCCTAAATGTCCCATATATCCTTAACGTCCCAGACGTTCCAGACGTCCTAGATGTCCCATATGTAATTAACGTCCCAGACGTACCAGATGTCCTATATGTCTTTAACGTCCCAGACGTCCCAGATGTCCCATATGTTCCTAACGTCCCAGACGACCCAAATGTCCTATATGTCCCATATGTCCCTAATGTTCCAGGCGTCCTAAATGTCTCATATATCCTTAACGTCCCAGACGTTCCAGACGTCCTAGATGTCCCATATGTAATTAACGTCCCAGACGTCCCAGACTTCCTAGATGTCCCATATGTCCTTACCGTCCCAGACGTCCCAGATGTCCCATATGTCCCTAACGTCCCAGACGTCCCAGATGTCCCATATGTTCCATATGTCCCTAATGTCCCAGGCTTCTAAATGTCCCATATGTCCTTAACGTCCCAGACGTCCCAGACGTCTTAGATGTCCCATATGGCCTTAACGTCTCAGACGTCCCAAACGTCTTAGATGTCCCATATGTCCTCAACGTCCCAGACGTCCCAGACGTCCTAGATGTCCCATATGTCCCTTATGTCCCTAATGTCCCAGGCGTCCCAGATGTCCCATATGTTCCATATGTCCCTAATGTCCCAGGCGTCCTAAATGTCCCATATGACCTTAACGTCCCAGACGTCCCAGACGTCGTAGATGTCCCATATGTCCTTAACGTCCCAGACGTCCCAAATGTCCCTAACGTCCCAGACGTCCCAGATGTCCCATATGTCCCTTATGTCCCTAATGTCCCAGACGTCCCAGATGTCCCATATGTTCCATATGTCCCTAATGTCCCAGGCTTCCTAAATGTCCCATATGTCCTTAACGTCCCAGACGTCCCAGACGTCTTAGATGTCCCATATGGCCTTAACGTCTCAGACGTCCCAAACGTCTTAGATGTCCCATATGTCCTCAACGTCCCAGACGTCCCAGACGTCCTAGATGTCCCATATGTCCCTTATGTCCCTAATGTCCCAGGCGTCCCAGATGTCCCATATGTTCCATATGTCCCTAATGTCCGAGGCGTCCTAAATGTCCCATATGTCCTTAACGTCCCAGACGTCCCAGACGTCCTAGATGTCTCATATGTCCTTAAGGTCCCAGACGTCCCAAATGTCCCTAATGTCCCAGGCTTTCTAAATGTTCTATAGGTCCCTAACGTCCCAGACGTCCTAAATGTCCTATATGTCCCTAACGTCTCAGACGTCCCAGCTGTCCCGTATGTCCCTAACGTCCCAGACATCCCAGGCGGCCTAGATGTCCCATATGTCCCTTAAGTTCCAGACGTCCCAGATGTCCCATACGTCCCATATGTCCCTAATGTCCCAGGCTTCCTAAATGTTCTATATGTCCCTAACGCCCCAGACGTCCTAAATGACCCATATGTCCCTAACGTCCCAGACATCCCAGACGTCCTAAATGTCCTATATGTCCCGAACGTCTCAGACGTCCTAGATGTCCTATATGTTCCTAAAATCACAGACGTCCCAGATGTCTTATATGTCCCAGATGTCCCTAATGTAACGGGCGTCTCAGATGTCCCACATGTCCCATATGTCCCTAACGTCCCAGACGTCCCAGATGTCCCATATGTCCTTAACGTCCCAGACGTCCCAGATGTCCCATATGTCCCTTATGTCCCTAATGTCCCAGGCGTCCCAGATGTCCCATATGTTCCATATGTCCCTAATGTCCCAGGCGTCCTAAATGTCCCATATGTCCTTAACGTCCCAGACGTCCCAGATGTCCCATATGACCATAACGTCCCAGACGACCCAGATGTCCCAAATGTTCCATATGTCCATAATGTCTTAGGCGTCCCAGATGTCCCTAATGTCCCAGGCGTCCTAAATGTAACATATGTCCTTAACGTCCCAGACGTCCCAGATGTCCCATATGACCATAACGTCCCAGACGACCCAGATGTCCCATATGTCCCATATGTCCCTAATGTTCCAAGCGTCCTAAATGTCCCATATATCCTTAACGTCCCAGACGTTCCAGACGTCCTAGATGTCCCATATGTAATTAACGTCCCAGACGTACCAGATGTCCTATATGTCTTTAACGTCCCAGACGTCCCAGATGTCCCATATGTTCCTAACGTCCCAGACGACCCAAATGTCCCATATGTCCCATATGTCCCTAATGTTCCAGGCGTCCTAAATGTCCCATATATCATTAACGTCCCAGACGTCACAGATGTCCCATATGTTCCTAATGTCAAAGGCGTCCTAGATGTCCCATATGTTCTTAACGTCCCAGACGTCACAGATGTCCCATATGTCTCTAACGTCCCAGACGTCCCAGATGTCCCATATGTCCCATATGTCCCTAACGTTCAAGACGTCCCAGACGTCCTAGACGTCCCATATGTCCTTAACGTCAAAGACGTCTCAAATTTCCCATATGTGCCTAACGTCCCAGACGTCCCAGATGTCCCATATGTTCCATATGTCCATAACGTCTTAGGCGTCCCAGATGTCCCTAATGTCCCAGGCGTCCTAAATGTAACATATGTCCTTAACGTCCCAGACGTCCCAGACGTCCTAGATGTCCCATATGTCCTTAACGCCCCAGACGTCCCAGACGTCCCAGATGTCCCATATGACCATAACGTCCCAGACGACCCAGATGTCCCATATGTCCCATATGTCCCTAATGTTCCAGGCGTCCTAAATGTCCCATATATCCTTAACGTCCCAGACGTTCCAGACGTCCTAGATGTCCCATATGTAATTAACGTCCCAGACGTCCCAGATGTCCTATATGTCTTTAACGTCCCAGACGTCCTAGATGTCCCATATGTCCCTAACGTCCCAGACGTCCCAGATGTCCCATATGACCATAACGTCCCAGACGTCCCAGACGTCCTAGACGTCCCATATGTCCTTAACGTCCCAGACGTCACAGATGTCCCATATGACCATAACGTCCCAGACGTCCCAGATGTCCCATATGTCCCATATGTCTCTAATGTTCCAGGCGTCCTAAATGTTCCATATGTCCTTAACGTCCCAGACGTCCCAGACGTCCTAGATGTCCCATATGTCCTTAACGTCCCAGACGTCACAGATGTCCCATATGTCCCATATGTTCCTAATGTCAAAGTCGTCCTAGATGTCCCATATGTTCTTAACGTCCCAGACGTCACAGATGTCCCATATGTCCCTAACGTCCCAGACGTCCCAGATGTCCCATATGTCCCATATGTCCCTAACGTTCAAGACGTCCCAGACGTCCTAGACGTCCCATATGTCCTTAACGTCAAAGACGTCTCAAATTTCCCATATGTGCCTAACGTCCCAGACGTCCCAGATGTCCCATATGTTCCGTATGTCCATAATGTCTTAGGCGTCCCAGATGTCCCTAATGTCCCAGGCGTCCTAAATGTAACATATGTCCTTAACGTCCCAGACGACCCAGACGTCCTAGATGTCCCACATGTCCTTAACGTCCCAGACGTCCCAGACGTCCCAGATGTCCCATATGACCATAACGTCCCAGACGACCCAGATGTCCCATATGTCCCATATGTCCCTAATGTTCCAGGCGTCCTAAATGTCCCATATATCCTTAACGTCCAAGACGTTCCAGACGTCCTAGATGTCCCATATGTAATTAACGTCCCAGACGTCCCAGATGTCCTATATGTCTTTAACGTCCCAGACGTCCCAGATGTCCCATATGTCCCTAACGTCCCAGACGTCCCAGATGTCCCATATGACCATAACGTTCCAGACGTCCCAGACGTCCTAGACGTCCCATATGTCCTTAACGTCCCAGACGTCCCAGATGTCCCATATGACCATAACGTCCCAGACGTCCCAGACGTCTCATATGTCCCATATGTCTCTAATGTTCCAGGCGTCCTAAATGTTCCATATGTCCTTAACGTCCCAGACGTCCCAGACGTCCTAGATGTCCCATATGTCCTTAACGTCCCGAGCGTCCCAGATGTGCCATATGTCCCATATGTTCCTAACGTCCCAGACGTCCCAGATGTCCCATATGTCCCATATGTCCTTAATGTCCCAGGCGTCCCAGATGTCCCATATGTCCCATATGTTCCTAATGTCAAAGGCGTCCTAGATGTCCCATATGTCCTTAACGTCCCAGACGTCACAGATGTCCCATATGTCCCTAACGTCCCAGACGTCCCAGATGTCCCATATGTCCCATATGTCCCTAATGTCCCAGACGTCCCAGATGTCCCACATATCCCATATGTCCCTAGTGTCTCAGGCGTCCTAAATGTCACATATGTCCTTAACGTCCCAGACGTCCTAGACGTCCCAAATGTCCCATATGCCTCTAATGTCCCTGGCGTCCTAAATGTTCCATATGTCCTTAACGTCCCAGACGTCACAGATGTCCCATATGTCCCTAACGTCCCAGACGTCCCAGATGTCCCATATGTCCCATATGTCCCTAATGTCCCAGACGTCCCATATGTCTCTAATGTCCCTGGCATCCCAAATGTTCCATATGTCCTTAACGTCCCAGACGTCCCAGACGCCCTAGATGTACCATATGTCCTTAACGTCAAAGACGTCCCAAATGTCCCGTATGTGCCTAACGTCCCAGACGTCCCAGATGTCCCATATGTCCTTAAAGTCCCAGGCGTCCCAGATGTCCCATATGTTCCTAATGTCCCATATGTCCCTAATGTCTTAGGCGACCCAGATGTCCCTAATATCCCAGGCGTCGTAAATGTCCCATATGTCCTTAACGTCCCATACGTCCCAGACGTCCTAGATGTCCCATATGTCCTTAACGTCCCAGACGTCCCAGACGTCCTAGACGTCCCATATGTCCTTAACGTTTCAGACGTCCCAAATGTCCCATATGACCATAACGTCCCAGACGTCCCAGATGTCCCATATGTCCCATATGTCCGTAATGTTCCAGGCGTCCTAAATGTCCCATATGTCCTTAACGTCCCAGACGTTCCAGACGTCCTAGATGTCCCATATGTCCTTAACGTACCAGACGTCCCAGATGTAACATATGTCTTTAACGTCCCAGACGTCCCAGATGTCCCATATGTCCCTAACGTCCCAGACGTCCCAGATGTCCCATATGCCCCATATGTCCCTAATGTCCCAAGCGTCCTAGATGTTCCATATGTCCTTAACGTCCCAGACGTCCCAGACGTCCTAGACGTCCCATATGTCCTTAACGTCCCAGACGTCCCAGATGTCCCATATGACAATAACGTCCCAGACGTCCCAGATGTCCCATATGTCCCATATGTCCTTAACGTCCCAGACGTCCTAGATGTTCCATATGTTCCTAACGTCCCAAACGTCCTAAATGTCCCATATGTCCTTAACGTCCCAGACGTCCCAGCTGTCCCGTATGTCCCTAACGTCCCAGACGTCCCTGACGTCCTAGATGTTCCATATGTCCCTAACGTCTCAGACGTCCCAAATGTCTCATATGTCCCATATGTCCCTAATGTCCCAGGCGTCCTTGTTGTCCCATATGTCCCTAACGTCCCAGACGCCCAGCTGTCCCGTATGTCCCTAACGTCCCAGACGTCTCAGACGTCCTAGATGTCCCATATGTCTCTAATGTCCCAGGCGTCCTAGATGTTCCATATGTCCCTAACGTCCCAGATGTCCCAGCTCTCCCGTATGTCCCTAAAATCCCAGACGTCCCAGACGTCCTAGATGTCCCATATGTCCCTAACGTCTCAGATGTCCCATATGTCCCATATGTCCCTAACGTCTCAGACGTCCTAAATGTATTATATGTCCCTAACGTCCCAGACGTCCCAGACGTCCCAGATGTCCCATATGTCCCACATGTCCCTAATGTCCCAGGCGTCCCAGATGTCCCATATGTCCCTAATGTCCCAGGCGTCCTAAATGTCCCATATGTCGTTAACGTCCCAGACGTTCCAGACGTCCTAGATGTCCCACATTTCCTTAACGTCCCAAACGTCCCAAATATCCCATATGTCCCTAACGTCCCAGACATCCCAGATGTCCCATATGTCCCATATGTCCCTAATGTCCCAGGCGTCCTAGATGTTCCGTATGTCCCTAACGTCCTAGACGTCCTAAATGTCCCATATGTTCCTAACGTACCAGACGTTTCAGCTGTCCCGTATGTCCCTAACGTCCAAGACGTTCCAGACTTCCTAGATGTCCCATATGTCCCTAACGTCCCAGACGTCCTAGATGTCCTGTATGTTCCTAACGTCCCAGACGTCCCAGATGTCACATATTTCCCTATCGTTCCAGACGTCCCAGATGTCCCATATGTCCCTAACGTCTCAGACGTCCTAGATGTTCCATATGTCCTTAACGTCCCAGACGACCCAGCTGTCCCGTATGTTCCTAACGTCCAGACGTCCCAGACGTCCTAGAGGTCCCTAACGTCCCAGACGTCCCAGACGTCAGAGATGTCCCATAGGTCCTATATGTCCCTAATGTCCCAGGCGTCCCAGATGTCCCATATGTCCCTAATGTCCCAGGCGTCCTAAATTTAACATATGTCCTTAACGTCCCAGACGTCCCAGACGTCCTAGATGTCTCATATGTCCTTAACGTCCCAGACGTCCCAGGTGTCCCACATGCCCCATATGTGCCTAACGTCTCAGGCGTTCTAGATCTTCCATATGTCCCTAACGTCCCAGACGTCCTAAATGCCCCATATGTCCCTAATGTCACAGACGTCCCAGCTGTCCCGTATGTCCCTAACGTCCCAGACGTCCTAGATGTCCCATATGTCCCTAACGTCCCAGACGACCTAGATGTCCTATATGTCCCTAACGTCCCAGACGTCCCAGATGTCCCATATGTCCCTAACATCCCATACGTCCCAGATGTCCAATATATCCCTAACGTCCCAGACGTCCTAGGTGTCCCATATGTCCTTAACGTTCCAGACGTCCCAGATGTCCCATATGTATCTAACGTCCCATACGTCCCAGATGTCCCATATGTCTCTAACGTCCCAGACGTCCTAGGTGTCCCATATGTCCTTAACGTTCCAGACGTCCTAGATGTCTCATATGTCCCTAACGTCCCAGACGACCTAGATGTCCTATATGTCTCTAACGTCGCAGACGTCCCAGATGTCCCATATGTCCCTAACGTCTCATACGTCTTAGATGTCCTATGTCCCTAACGACCTAGACGTCCCAGATGTCCCATATGTCCTATATGTCCCTAATGTCCCAGGCGCCCCGGATGTCCCATATGTCCTATATGTCCCTAATGTCCCAGACGACCCAAATGTCCCATATGTCCCATATGTCCCTAATGTTCCAGGCGTCCTAAATGTCCCATATATCCTTAACGTCCCAGACGTCACAGATGTCCCATATGTTCCTAATGTCAAAGGCGTCCTAGATGTCCCATATGTTCTTAACGTCCCAGACGTCACAGATGTCCCATATGTCTCTAACGTCCCAGACGTCCCAGATGTCCCATATGTCCCATATGTCCCTAACGTTCAAGACGTCCCAGACGTCCTAGACGTCCCATATGTCCTTAACGTCAAAGACGTCTCAAATTTCCCATATGTGCCTAACGTCCCAGACGTCCCAGATGTCCCATATGTTCCATATGTCCATAACGTCTTAGGCGTCCCAGATGTCCCTAATGTCCCAGGCGTCCTAAATGTAACATATGTCCTTAACGTCCCAGACGTCCCAGACGTCCTATATGTCCCATATGTCCTTAACGCCCCAGACGTCCCAGACGTCCCAGATGTCCCATATGACCATAACGTCCCAGACGACCCAGATGTCCCATATGTCCCATATGTCCCTAATGTTCCAGGCGTCCTAAATGTCCCATATATCCTTAACGTCCCAGACGTTCCAGACGTCCTAGATGTCCCATATGTAATTAACGTCCCAGACGTCCCAGATGTCCTATATGTCTTTAACGTCCCAGACGTCCCAGATGTCCCATATGTCCCTAACGTCCCAGACGTCCCAGATGTCCCATATGACCATAACGTCCCAGACGTCCCAGACGTCCTAGACGTCCCATATGTCCTTAACGTCCCAGACGTCACAGATGTCCCATATGGCCATAACGTCCCAGACGTCCCAGATGTCCCATATGTCCCATATGTCTCTAATGTTCCAGGCGCCCCGGATGTCCCATATGTCCTATATGTCCCTAATGTCCCAGACGACCCAAATGTCCCATATGTCCCATATGTCCCTAATGTTCCAGGCGTCCTAAATGTCCCATATATCCTTAACGTCCCAGACGTCACAGATGTCCCATATGTTCCTAATGTCAAAGGCGTCCTAGATGTCCCATATGTTCTTAACGTCCCAGACGTCACAGATGTCCCATATGTCTCTAACGTCCCAGACGTCCCAGATGTCCCATATGTCCCATATGTCCCTAACGTTCAAGACGTCCCAGAAGTCCTAGACGTCCCATATGTCCTTAACGTCAAAGACGTCTCAAATTTCCCATATGTGCCTAACGTCCCAGACGTCCCAGATGTCCCATATGTTCCATATGTCCATAACGTCTTAGGCGTCCCAGATGTCCCTAATGTCCCAGGCGTCCTAAATGTAACATATGTCCTTAACGTCCCAGACGTCCCAGACGTCCTATATGTCCCATATGTCCTTAACGCCCCAGACGTCCCAGACGTCCCAGATGTCCCATATGACCATAACGTCCCAGACGACCCAGATGTCCCATATGTCCCATATGTCCCTAATGTTCCAGGCGTCCTAAATGTCCCATATATCCTTAACGTCCCAGACGTTCCAGACGTCCTAGATGTCCCATATGTAATTAACGTCCCAGACGTCCCAGATGTCCTATATGTCTTTAACGTCCCAGACGTCCCAGATGTCCCATATGTCCCTAACGTCCCAGACGTCCTAGATGTTCCGTATGTCCCTAACGTCCTAGACGTCCTAAATGTCCCATATGTTCCTAACGTACCAGACGTTTCAGCTGTCCCGTATGTCCCTAACGTCCAAGACGTTCCAGACTTCCTAGATGTCCCATATGTCCCTAACGTCCCAGACGTCCTAGATGTCCTGTATGTTCCTAACGTCCCAGACGTCCCAGATGTCACATATTTCCCTATCGTTCCAGACGTCCCAGATGTCCCATATGTCCCTAACGTCTCAGACGTCCTAGATGTTCCATATGTCCTTAACGTCCCAGACGACCCAGCTGTCCCGTATGTTCCTAACGTCCAGACGTCCCAGACGTCCTAGAGGTCCCTAACGTCCCAGACGTCCCAGACGTCAGAGATGTCCCATAGGTCCTATATGTCCCTAATGTCCCAGGCGTCCCAGATGTCCCATATGTCCCTAATGTCCCAGGCGTCCTAAATTTAACATATGTCCTTAACGTCCCAGACGTCCCAGACGTCCTAGATGTCTCATATGTCCTTAACGTCCCAGACGTCCCAGGTGTCCCACATGCCCCATATGTCCCTAACGTCTCAGGCGTTCTAGATCTTCCATATGTCCCTAACGTCCCAGACGTCCTAAATGCCCCATATGTCCCTAATGTCACAGACGTCCCAGCTGTCCCGTATGTCCCTAACGTCCCAGACGTCCTAGATGTCCCATATGTCCCTAACGTCCCAGACGACCTAGATGTCCTATATGTCCCTAACGTCCCAGACGTCCCAGATGTCCCATATGTCCCTAACATCCCATACGTCCCAGATGTCCAATATATCCCTAACGTCCCAGACGTCCTAGGTGTCCCATATGTCCTTAACGTTCCAGACGTCCCAGATGTCCCATATGTATCTAACGTCCCATACGTCCCAGATGTCCCATATGTCCCTAACGTCCCAGACGTCCTAGGTGTCCCATATGTCCTTAACGTTCCAGACGTCCTAGATGTCTCATATGTCCCTAACGTCCCAGACGACCTAGATGTCCTATATGTCCCTAACGTCGCAGACGTCCCAGATGTCCCATATGTCCCTAACGTCTCATACGTCTTAGATGTCCTATGTCCCTAACGACCTAGACGTCCCAGATGTCCCATATGTCCTATATGTCCCTAATGTCCCAGGCGCCCCGGATGTCCCATATGTCCTATATGTCCCTAATGTCCCAGACGACCCAAATGTCCCATATGTCCCATATGTCCCTAATGTTCCAGGCGTCCTAAATGTCCCATATATCCTTAACGTCCCAGACGTCACAGATGTCCCATATGTTCCTAATGTCAAAGGCGTCCTAGATGTCCCATATGTTCTTAACGTCCCAGACGTCACAGATGTCCCATATGTCTCTAACGTCCCAGACGTCCCAGATGTCCCATATGTCCCATATGTCCCTAACGTTCAAGACGTCCCAGACGTCCTAGACGTCCCATATGTCCTTAACGTCAAAGACGTCTCAAATTTCCCATATGTGCCTAACGTCCCAGACGTCCCAGATGTCCCATATGTTCCATATGTCCATAACGTCTTAGGCGTCCCAGATGTCCCTAATGTCCCAGGCGTCCTAAATGTAACATATGTCCTTAACGTCCCAGACGTCCCAGACGTCCTATATGTCCCATATGTCCTTAACGCCCCAGACGCCCAGACGTCCCAGATGTCCCATATGACCATAACGTCCCAGACGACCCAGATGTCCCATATGTCCCATATGTCCCTAATGTTCCAGGCGTCCTAAATGTCCCATATATCCTTAACGTCCCAGACGTTCCAGACGTCCTAGATGTCCCATATGTAATTAACGTCCCAGACGTCCCAGATGTCCTATATGTCTTTAACGTCCCAGACGTCCCAGATGTCCCATATGTCCCTAACGTCCCAGACGTCCCAGATGTCCCATATGACCATAACGTCCCAGACGTCCCAGACGTCCTAGACGTCCCATATGTCCTTAACGTCCCAGACGTCACAGATGTCCCATATGGCCATAACGTCCCAGACGTCCCAGATGTCCCATATGTCCCATATGTCTCTAATGTTCCAGGCGTCCTAAATGTTCCATATGTCCTTAACGTCCCAGACGTCCCAGACGTCCTAGATGTCCCATATGTCCTTAACGTCCCAGACGTCACAGATGTCCCATATGTCCCATATGTTCCTAATGTCAAAGTCGTCCTAGATGTCCCATATGTTCTTAACGTCCCAGACGTCACAGATGTCCCATATGTCCCTAACGTCCCAGACGTCCCAGATGTCCCATATGTCCCATATGTCCCTAACGTTCAAGACGTCCCAGACGTCCTAGACGTCCCATATGTCCTTAACGTCAAAGACGTCTCAAATTTCCCATATGTGCCTAACGTCCCAGACGTCCTAGATGTCCCATATGTTCCGTATGTCCATAATGTCTTAGGCGTCCCAGATGTCGCTAATGTCCCAGGCGTCCTAAATGTAACATATGTCCTTAACGTCCCAGACGACCCAGACGTCCTAGATGTCCCACATGTCCTTAACGTCCCAGACGTCCCAGACGTCCCAGATGTCCCATATGACCATAACGTCCCAGACGACCCAGATGTCCCATATGTCCCATATGTCCCTAATGTTCCAGGCGTCCTAAATGTCCCATATATCCTTAACGTCCCAGACGTTCCAGACGTCCTAGATGTCCCATATGTAATTAACGTCCCAGACGTCCCAGATGTCCTATATGTCTTTAACGTCCCAGACGTCCCAGATGTCCCATATGTCCCTAACGTCCCAGACGTCCCAGATGTCCCATATGACCATAACGTCCCAGACGTCCCAGACGTCCTAGACGTCCCATATGTCCTTAACGTCCCAGACGTCCCAGATGTCCCATATGACCATAACGTCCCAGACGTCCCAGATGTCTCATATGTCCCATATGTCTCTAATGTTCCAGGCGTCCTAAATGTTCCATATGTCCTTAACGTCCCAGACGTCCCAGACGTCCTAGATGTCCCATATGTCCTTAACGTCCCGAGCGTCCCAGATGTGCCATATGTCCCATATGTTCCTAACGTCCCAGACGTCCCAGATGTCCCATATGTCCCATATGTCCTTAATGTCCCAGGCGTCCCAGATGTCCCATATGTCCCATATGTTCCTAATTTCAAAGGCGTCCTAGATGTCCCATATGTCCTTAACGTCCCAGACGTCACAGATGTCCCATATGTCCCTAACGTCCCAGACGTCACAGATGTCCCATATGTCCCATATGTCCCTAATGTCCCAGACGTCCCAAATGTCCCACATATCCCATATGTCCCTAATGTCTCAGGCGTCCTAAATGTCACATATGTCCTTAACGTCCCAGACGTCCTAGACGTCCCAAATGTCCCATATGCCTCTAATGTCCCTGGCGTCCTAAATGTTCCATATGTCCTTAACGTCCCAGACGTCACAGATGTCCCATATGTCCCTAACGTCCCAGACGTCCCAGATGTCCCATATGTCCCATATGTCCCTAATGTCCCAGACGTCCCATATGTCTCTAATGTCCCTGGCACCCCAAATGTTCCATATGTCCTTAACGTCCCAGACGTCCCAGACGCCCTAGATGTACCATATGTCCTTAACGTCAAAGACGTCCCAAATGTCCCGTATGTGCCTAATGTCCCAGGCGTCCCAGATGTCCCATATGTTCCTAATGTCCCATATGTCCCTAATGTCTTAGGCGACCCAGATGTCCCTAATATCCAAGGCGTCGTAAATGTCCCATATGTCCTTAACGTCCCATACGTCCCAGACGTCCTAGATGTCCCATATGTCCTTAACGTCCCAGACGTCCCAGACGTCCTAGACGTCCCATATGTCCTTAACGTTTCAGACGTCCCAAATGTCCCATATGACCATAACGTCCCAGACGTCCCAGATGTCCCATATGTCCCATATGTCCGTAATGTTCCAGGCGTCCTAAATGTCCCATATGTCCTTAACGTCCCAGACGTTCCAGACGTCCTAGATGTCCCATATGTCCTTAACGTACCAGACGTCCCAGATGTAACATATGTCTTTAACGTCCCAGACGTCCCAGATGTCTCATATGTCCCTAACGTCCCAGACGTCCCAGATGTCCCATATGCCCATATGTCCCTAATGTCCCAAGCGTCCTAGATGTTCCATATGTCCTTAACGTCCCAGACGTCCCAGACGTCCTAGACGTCCCATATGTCCTTAACGTCCCAGACGTCCCAGATGTCCCATATGACAATAACGTCCCAGACGTCCCAGATGTCCCATATGTCCCATATGTCCTTAACGTCCCAGACGTCCTAGATGTTCCATATGTTCCTAACGTCCCAAACGTCCTAAATGTCCCATATGTCCTTAACGTCCCAGACGTCCCAGCTGTCCCGTATGTCCCTAACGTCCCAGACGTCCCTGACGTCCTAGATGTTCCATATGTCCCTAACGTCTCAGACGTCCCAAATGTCTCATATGTCCCATATGTCCCTAATGTCCCAGGCGTCCTTGTTGTCCCATATGTCCCTAACGTCCCAGACGCCCAGCTGTCCCGTATGTCCCTAACGTCCCAGACGTCTCAGACGTCCTAGATGTCCCATATGTCTCTAATGTCCCAGGCGTCCTAGATGTTCCATATGTCCCTAACGTCCCAGATGTCCCAGCTCTCCCGTATGTCCCTAAAATCCCAGACGTCCCAGACGTCCTAGATGTCCCATATGTCCCTAACGTCTCAGATGTCCCATATGTCCCATATGTCCCTAACGTCTCAGACGTCCTAAATGTATTATATGTCCCTAACGTCCCAGACGTCCCAGACGTCCCAGATGTCCCATATGTCCCACATGTCCCTAATGTCCCAGGCGTCCCAGATGTCCCATATGTCCCTAATGTCCCAGGCGTCCTAAATGTCCCATATGTCGTTAACGTCCCAGACGTTCCAGACGTCCTAGATGTCCCACATTTCCTTAACGTCCCAAACGTCCCAAATATCCCATATGTCCCTAACGTCCCAGACATCCCAGATGTCCCATATGTCCCATATGTCCCTAATGTCCCAGGCGTCCTAGATGTTCCGTATGTCCCTAACGTCCTAGACGTCCTAAATGTCCCATATGTTCCTAACGTACCAGACGTTTCAGCTGTCCCGTATGTCCCTAACGTCCAAGACGTTCCAGACTTCCTAGATGTCCCATATGTCCCTAACGTCCCAGACGTCCTAGATGTCCTGTATGTTCCTAACGTCCCAGACGTCCCAGATGTCACATATTTCCCTATCGTTCCAGACGTCCCAGATGTCCCATATGTCCCTAACGTCTCAGACGTCCTAGATGTTCCATATGTCCTTAACGTCCCAGACGACCCAGCTGTCCCGTATGTTCCTAACGTCCAGACGTCCCAGACGTCCTAGAGGTCCCTAACGTCCCAGACGTCCCAGACGTCAGAGATGTCCCATAGGTCCTATATGTCCCTAATGTCCCAGGCGTCCCAGATGTCCCATATGTCCCTAATGTCCCAGGCGTCCTAAATTTAACATATGTCCTTAACGTCCCAGACGTCCCAGACGTCCTATATGTCTCATATGTCCTTAACGTCCCAGACGTCCCAGATGTCCCATATGTCGCTAACGTCCCCAACGTCCCAGGTGTCCCACATGCCCCATATGTCCCTAACGTCTCAGGCGTTCTAGATCTTCCATATGTCCCTAACGTCCCAGACGTCCTAAATGCCTCATATGTCCCTAATGTCACAGACGTCCCAGCTGTCCCGTATGTCCCTAACGTCCCAGACGTCCAGGATGTCCCATATGTCCCTAACGTCCCAGACGACCTAGATGTCCTATATGTCCCTAACGTCCCAGACGTCCCAGATGTCCCATATGTCCCTAACATCCCATACGTCCCAGATGTCCAATATATCCCTAACGTCCCAGACGTCCTAGGTGTCCCATATGTCCTTAACGTTCCAGACGTCCCAGATGTCCCATATGTATCTAACGTCCCATACGTCCCAGATGTCCCATATGTCCCTAACGTCCCAGACGTCCTAGGTGTCCCATATGTCCTTAACGTTCCAGACGTCCTAGATGTCTCATATGTCCCTAACGTCCCAGACGACCTAGATTTCCTATATGTCCCTAACGTCGCAGACGTCCCAGATGTCCCATTTGTCCCTAACGTCCCATACGTCTTAGATGTCCTATGTCCCTAACGACCTAGACGTCCCAGATGTCCCATATGTCCTATATGTCCCTAATGTCCCAGGCGCCCCAGATGTCCCATATGTCCTATATGTCCCTAATGCCCCAGGCGTCCTAAATGTCCCATATGTCCTTAACGTCCCAGACGTCCCACACGTCCTAGATGTCCCATATGTCCTTAACGTCCCAGACGTCCCAGATGTCCCACATGTCCCTACCGTCCCAGACGTCCCAGATGTCCCATATGTCCTATATGTCCCTAATGTCCCTGGCGTCCTAAATGTTCCATTTGTCCCTAACGTCCCAGCCGTCCTAACGTCCCATATGTCCCTAACGTCCCAGACGTCCCAGCTTTCCCGTATGTCCCTAACGTCCAGACGTCCCAGAAGTTGTAGATGTTTCATATGTCCCATATGTCCCATATGTCCCTAACGTCCCAGACATCCCAGATGTTCCATATGTAAATATCGTCGCAGATGTCCCAGATGTTCCATATGTCCCATATGTCCCTAATGTCCCAGACATCCCAGATGTGCCATATGTCCCTAACGTCCCAGACGTCCCAGATGTCCCATATGTTCCTAACGTTCTAGACGTCCTAGATGTCCTATACGTCCTTAACGTCCCAGACGTCCCAGATGCCCCATATGTCCCTAACGTCCCAGACGTCCCAGATGTTCCATATGCCCCATATGTCCCATATGTCCAAGGCGTCCCATATGTCCCATATGTCCCATATGTTTCTGATGTACCAGGCGTCCTAAATGTCCCATATGTCCTTAACGTCCCAGACGTCTCAGATGTCCCATATGTCCC
>CALNHX010010392.1:0-40670 GCA_940337035.1 Agriotes lineatus | reverse complement strand
CCTTTGGTTTCTGCGATCAGGGATCAAACAGGTACCTGGAGTCTCGTAGTCGACTTCTGCGATCAACGATCGAGCAGAAGATTTGGCTTTCCAGTGACCGAAGGGTCTAAGCTGGAGAGAAAGCTGATTCGAGAAGTTTCCCTCTATCGAATGAATCTTCTGGTGGCTGCGGCTCTTTTTAAAGGGATTTTTACTCCCACCGCTTTCTCTCGGACGTCCGTTTGTTTGGGGTGGGATGAACTGCTTCGCTTCCGGGGGCTGTTTGTTAATTTATTATTAATTTCGCGTTTTGCGCCCTTATTTTCGCCCGGATTTTTTTAATGTAGCTCACTGGATTCCTGACGTGAAGGCGCTTTTAATGACACCCAACTCGACTACCTTACTCTTACTTCGCCGGTGCTTTTAATCCCGTCGCGATATATGTATCTAATTAATTTTCGTGGTTTTTCGATGCGTTTAATCCGGGTCGCAGACGAATTCCCTGCGGGGCTCGCGTTTGAGATGCGTCTTAATCCTATTACCTGGCTCTAACGACCGTGTCGTACGAATTCCTTTGTTATGCTGTCTTTGTGGGAATTTTCCGACACGCGGCCGGGGTTCGCGGAAGATCTACAAATTATTTGCTTATAATTTTTCGTTTCTATCGGCTTCCTTATGAATAATCCTTGTCGGCGAGGGCCTGGTTTTCTGATTTGATTTCCTTGTGAAAAGGAAAGTTTTAAGCTGCTCTTGCTTTGTTAACCCGAACGACGGGTGTCCTGTTCATTTCTCGGGCTTTAAATTTTAATATTTCAATGCCCGTGAAATTCCAGCTTCGTGTATTTCTTGTTTTTAAATCACCGCTCCTGGTGTTGGATCGTTAGCAGTGAATAATGTTTAAAAGCCGATTATCCTTTCTTATCTTAATTAGCCGCGTTATCAAGCGTCTTGGGTATTTATCATTTTTGCCGAGTTGCTGTCCTTTTAGGAATTTTTGCCGTAGCGCACATGCTGGCCCTCTGTACCCGTGGCGGCTTATTTTTATTACAAGCCGGCTTCGGCGGGCGATTTATGACGTTGTTTTGAAAACTTTTGAACTGTCGGCGTTTGCTATGAATCCACGGGGTGGTCGTGATTTGTTTTGTTTAATTAAATTAAGCGTCGTTGGGACGCAGCTTCTGCGCTAATATCTCTATGATGGTGGCTTATCTCCGCCCTCGGGGAGATTAGCGTAGGTGAATCGTATCACACTTATTTATGAATTTAATAAACTTACTAGTTTCTTTGCAGTTTGTATCATTTAAAAAACCCTATCATGCCCAACATTCAATTCCCCCCATAATCCAATATTTCCGGGCTAATGAGCAACATTAAAATAATCTTATTTTTATTTTGCCCTATACAGTTGTCATTCCAGATCACAAGATTTTTTCGTTTAGGAAAATGCGGATGGGAGATGACTTACAGCAGACAAGACGTTATTTCATTCCCACCCCTACCTGTGCTTGACTCATCCCATATGCACAAATGCACCATCTGTATCGGATAGATGAACCCCACAGTTAAAACAGAACTGCCGACTATAAAACATCCGAATGAGTCAGTGTCGGAATAAAAAGCACTTGTTCCAAATCAATTGAAATAGTATTGTCTTTACTATCAATAGTTTGTGAGTTTGCAATGTCGGTATTCATAGCGGTTCTCGCCTTTTGCGCTTTGCGCTGATGCAATTCCAGGTAGTGTGTCTCTTGTTTTCCCTGTGAGTTGGTAGACAGAATAGATTTGATCTTATTTTGCTACAGATCACACTTGGAACATGTATCTGACTTAGGCCGCCCGAATCGGAGATTTGGAAAGTCTTCCTAAAACACTAGTGAGTAGACCGTTTTGTATGCTATTGGCCTTGGCACATAGACCCAGAAACAAGTGATACTTGAAATTTGCTGGAGGTGGCACTGTAGACCCTTTTGAATTTCCACTCTTCAGATATGC
Organism: Agriotes lineatus; assembly: GCA_940337035.1. Taxonomy (NCBI): domain Eukaryota; kingdom Metazoa; phylum Arthropoda; class Insecta; order Coleoptera; family Elateridae; genus Agriotes; species Agriotes lineatus. The sequence continues at coordinate 38,699 of CALNHX010010392.1, read as the reverse complement.
CGACATAGTCTTGGAACCAGCCCTACATTGCTGGTATCCACTTGGTGGGGTCCTGGAGGCTGTTATCCCTCATAAACTTCCATACGTGTAGTATAAAACAGTTTAGCATCTAGCAATGAATATATCTTGGCACCATATCGGTTTGGTTTCTGGGGCACGTAGATCTTAAAACCACTTCTTCCGCTTCTAATTTTTCGTCTGCTGTGGTATATTCGAACACTGTATAGTATTTCTTGCAATTCGAATCGAATGTTTCAAAAAATGTTTCCTACCTTTCTACTCGAGTTGCTTTATCATCAAAACGGTTATCTCTTAGCAAAAATTCGAATCTTACAAGAGACATTGTTAGCCAATATGTTTCAATGCAAGCTCCGTTGGTTCTAAAGAAGTTAATAGCATTTAGATGATTATTTTTGTTTACCCTAGAAAGGTAAAGTAAACCTATTAAAGCCTTTATTTCCAAAAGATCGGCCGGTCGTGCCGTTCGATTTTCGGTGTTGTAATTTTCACTACCGATAAAATTATTTTTTTCTATAACCATTTAAAAATGAACAACTTTCTTCACGTTTTATCCCAACCGAAACCGCCAGTTCCGGGACCAGTGATAGAATATCCCTTAACGTTAACTTTCGTCTCTAGTGACGAAAGTAAGTGGTTGCAATTTCAGATATTAAATGCATTCTTCCATATCCAGTTGTAACCATCATTCGTTTTTTTAAGAAAGGGGAGAGCCCCGAGGACTCCCTTGTAGAGGGGCGGAGCCCCGATGGCCCCCTTGGAGAGGGGCGGAGCCCCGATAGCCCCTTAGAGAGGGGCGAAACCCCGAGGGCCCCCTTGTGGAGAGGCGGAGCCCTGAGGGCCCCCTTGGGAAGGGGCAGAACTTCGAGGGCCCCTTTGAAAAGAGGCAGAGCCCCGAAGGCCTCCTGGGAGAGGAGCGGAGCCCCGAGGGCCTTCTTGGAGAGGGGCGGAGCCCCGAGAGCCCCCTTAAAGAGGGGCAGATTTCCGAGGGCCCCCTTGAAGAGGGGCGGATCCCCGAGGGCCCCCTTGAAGAGGGGCGAAACCCCGAGGGCCCCCTTGAAAAGAGGCGGAGCCCTAAAGCCCCCTGGGAGAGGGGCGGAGGGCCCTCTTGGAGAGAGCATTAAAAAAGGGGTATATCTCTAAATCCCCGATTTCGTCAAGATCACTTTAAAGATAATTGAACTTTCTCAAACTTTTTATACACCTATATAGTGAACCATGGTTATAGAAAAACTATAGTGTTTTACTCGTCGAAAAGCATTTTCTGCAACTTGAGAACATTATCAAACTCGGCTACGCCTCGTTTGATAAACTGTTCTCTCGTTTGCAAAAAATGCTATTTTCGACACTCGTTAAACAATATACCGGGTGGCCATAAATATCTGAGATCCCGGTAGCCATGAAATTAGCTACTTATAAATGTTGGTTAGCATTATATTTCAATTACAATAAGTATTGATACCTATGTAATGTAATAAAATGCAATAAGAGGAGGGAAATGTGCCCTGGATTCTGCAGTTTAGCCTACGACTCGATTATAAAAATCTCCTGTTCTAACTCCATTACTAATTGCAATCTGTAATAATTTTTGACAGATAGGAATTTTAGTTGTGATGACATTAATGACATTTAGTTTAGTTGGATTCATCACTTTAATAAAGCGGTGTTGATTCCAAAGGTAATATGATATCAGATATTTATGGCCACCCGGTACTATTGTTTCCTAGAATTTCATGTAAATTTTTGACAGTAAAAATAGAAGTTAATTGCCTAGCAGCTCCTATACTCCAGTTAAATGGGCGATATTTTCTGCACGGGTTCTGGCGTTTCGAACAGGACTATGTTATTTTCCATTTCGTTTTGCCATCCTGGCCAGTAAAAGTAAGTTCCATGAAATTTCTTATGGGTTTGTTCGCATCATTATTTGTTGTAGAATCATCTACCATGTCTAACTCTTGTTCAGAATCTGTATCTTCTAGTTCTTCAACTATATCTGCATCGAACTGATATTCCTCAGCGTCGTGATCATTTCCAAATCAGAACCAACTTCATTATGTAGTTGCATAAGTCGTGCTTGCTCCTGTTCATAATTTATATTGACCTAAACAAATTGTTTTCACATATAATCTCATAAGAGCATTAATTATTTCCGGAAATTTTTTGAGTGCTTCCCAACAACGTCGTATTAATTTGCCCGAGCGGGACGCGAGTCAACTTAACTGAAAGTCGTCTTGTAAATTATGTATTCAATTGATTGCGTCTTATTTGTTGTAATATTTTGTGTAATCTGTAATGTGCACAATTAAATACAGTGCATCATGATGTATTTATTGCCATGTTTGTATATATTTGTATGCAAAAGAAAAACAACTTGAAAATATATTTATAATGATAATAAACGTTTTATTCAATGTTTACACATTATATGTTACAATAAACCAAAAATAATAAACCAAACTAATCTAACGGCTTAACATAAAATTAATTAATAAATTGAGCAAGTGAATACAACTATCACAACTAGAAAATAAAATAACAGCAATTCATTTTTCAATATAATAAGTTCTATCATTACATGTACCGATTTTATATCTAAATTATTTATTTATTAACCTATAAGCCGTTCACGATCTTTTTGGGTCAGGTGAGGCTATGACCATTTAGTAATTTTGTTATCAGTACCTCTGTGGCAACTAAACTCCCTAATGGAAATTGACACTTTTTGTGTTAGGTTAAGGTTGTTTTCAGTTTAAGGTTATAATTTCTGAATAGGTACATTGTTGCCGGATCTCTCTCTCAATCTCGACATCAACTCGTGTTTTTTAGATCTGGTCTGTCCTTTTTAAATTGGAAGTAGCATCGTTTAATGGAAATGTTTTGTTGTAACAAAATTATATTGGGCGTTTTGACTTTTACTTTGACGGAAATTAAAATTATTTTTACACACTTGATAAAGCATTTATTTTCTTACGAATATTAAAGTAATACATCTGGCAATGTGGTGGCAAGAAAATGTCGAACAGACACAGACAGAAAAAAAGTTACATCCGCTACATCACCGAATCAGTTAGTCTAACATGAAAAGAAAAAATCATAGCCAACTCTGTCCCAAAAAGGTCGTGAACGGATTATAGTTATTATTTACATTAGACCTAAATTCTAAAGAGGCAGTAGGTATGCAAACAATATGGACGGTGATTGAAGGATGGGCCAAAAAGATACATACATTTCTAAGTGTAACTAATAAAAAATATAATATACTGCGTCAATAAATTAGAGGAACGCCAATAAAATCATTAATGCTGTTCAAGATAACGGAATAGTTTACGCAGCTGAGCATTTTATAATTTACTGAGCTTTGCTTCCTTCAGTTTTTTAAAATATACAGGCTGATTATTTTATCATGTAACAACTTGTAGGCAACCCATTATGCAGAAGCATGCATTCTGTATAAGGGGTTGCCTACAAGTTATTACATGATAAAATAATCAGCCTATATTTGAAACGACCTTTTAAAGTTTTCCCCTAATTTATTGGCGCGTTTGACAAAAACAATCTCATGGCACAAATGGCAGCACATGATTTGGCTATTAAATATCTTGGCCTCTTGCCTGTCGGGGAGCCAAACGACTGCCCACCGGAGGTGCGTCTTCTTTTTTAAAAGGCAAGGCCACCAGCTTCGTTTATTCCTCTTTCCCCATGCCACGGCATTTACTTCTATGCTAGTAGCCTGCACTGAAAATGATAATAAATATAAACAAATAAAAACAATTTGCCACTTATACTTACCTAATGAGTCTCACGGTTAGGCGAAATCTCCGTAGACACAGCGGGTTTCGCACTTGCGGCTGGTCTTTGGTTCATTGCAGGTGAACTCCCTCTACGCTTGGAACAAGACGATGTGCACTCGTTTGCAGGTGAACTCGCTGTAGGCTCAGGAGTCCATTGTGTGGCCTCCATTGCAAATGGCTTCGAAGTCGACGGTCAAGGTTCGATTGCAGGTAACCTGGGCTGGGACGTCGTCGAAGAAGTAGACGCTGCAGGCATAGCTTTTACTTTGGATACCACCTGATTGTATACATTTACTTCTATGCTAGTAGCCTGCACAGAAAATTGTAATAAATATAAACAAATAAAAACAATTTGCCACTTATACTTACTGAATGAGTCTCACGGTTAGGCGAAATCTCTTAGACACAGCGGGTTTGGCACTTGCGGCTGGTCTTTGGTTCGTTGCAGGTGAACTCGCTCTACGCTTGGAACAAGACGATGTGCCCTCGTTTGCAGGTGAACTCGCTGTAGGCTCAGGAGTCCATTGTGTGGCCTCCATTGCAAATGGCTTCGAAGTCGACGGTGAAGGGTCGATTGCAGGTAACCTGGGATGGGACGTCGTCGAAGAAGTAGACGCTGCAGACGGAGCTTTTACTTTGGCGACCACCTGATTGTATGCATTTACTTCTATGCTAGTAGCCTGCACAGAAAATGATAATAAATATAAACGAATAAAAACAATTTGCCACACTGAATGAGTCTCACGGTTAGGCGAAATCGCCGTAGACACAGCGGGTTTGGCACTTGCGGCTGGTCTTTGGTTCATTGCAGGTGAACTAGCTCTACGCTTGCAACAAGACGGTGTGCCCTCGTTTGCAGGTAGCCCCCGTTGCAAATTGAAAAGAATAGACAAGGCTACCCCCAAAGGTCTTACGAAACATTCCGCCAGCTAAGGTACGGTCACATATTCCAGGATAAGCTCCACCCCACTTATACCCCGTGACGACCGTTCCACAAAATTGTCGTCCCCGACAATAATTAGCCTAAAACAGGTTTCAAGTCCTTAACGTGCCACTTGCTATGACAGGTGAACTCACTCTACGCTTGGAACAATACGGTGTGCTCTCGTTTGCACGTGGCCTCCGTTGCAAATTAAAAAGAATAGAGAAGGGTACCCCCAAAGGTCTTACGAAACATTCCGCCAGCTAAGGTACGGTCAAGGTGGGAAAAGAGAAGAGAATTAAAGTGGCGAATACGTCGCCAAGAATATACGTACACCAAAGTGGCCTGATGCCGGTATCTGAAATCAACCATCAGAAGTACTACCCCTCCATGTAGATACTCTATGATAAACAATCCGAATCAGATTTTCGATCCTGGACACTTTGAAACACTTGTTTCTTTGTCCCTAGCCAAATTTGACCCAACATCATAAGAATTTAGCGTCTCAGAAGCAAACTTGAGAACACCAAACATCAACAATCAAAAAGACAAATTGCCCTAAAGCAAACAATGTGAAGTATGTGAAACAATGTCCCACATACTCCAGGATAAGCTCCACCCCGCTTATTCCGCGTGACGACCGTCCACAAAATTGTCGTCCCCGACAATAATTACTTTAAAACAGGTTTCAAGTCCTTAACGTGCCACTTGCCATTGCAGGTGAACTCGCTCCACGCTTTGAACAAGACGGTGTGCCCTCGTTTGCACGTGAACTCGCTGTAGGCTCAAAAGTCCATCGTGTGGCCTCTATTGCAAATGCCTCCTTTGAAGTAGACGGTGAAGGGTCGATGGCAGGTAACCTGGCTATGGGCTGGGACGTCGTCGAAGAAGTATACGCTGCAGCCGGAGCTTTTCCTTTGGATACCACCTGATTGTATGCCTTTTCAGGAGCTGTAAAGCCCCAAAGGTCTTACGAAACATTCCGCCAGCTAAGGTACGGTAAAGGTGGGAAAAGAGAAGAGAATTAAAGTAGCGAATACGTCGCCAAGAATATACGTACACCAAAGTGGCCTGATGCCGATATCTGAAATCAACCATCAGAAGTACTACCCCTCCACGTAGATACGCTATGACAAACAATCCGAATCAGATTTTCGACCCTGGAAACTTTGAAACACTTGTTTCTTTGTCCCTAGCCAAATTTGACCTAACATCAAAAGAACGTAGTGTCTTAAAAACAAACTTGAGAACACCTAACATCAACAATCAAAAAGACAAATTGCCCTAAAGCAAACAATGTGAAGTATGTAAAACAATGTCCCACATACTCCAGGATAAGCTCCACCCCGCTTATTCCCCGTGACGACCGGCCACAAAATTGTCGTCCCCGACAATAATTAGTCCCCTCAGTTCGTTCCGCCGTTGAAGCAAGCCAGTATAGTCAAAAATTGTAAAATGAAGCACTTCTGCAAAACGTGGGCTGCATTCCTCCCTCCATTTGAACGATCCCTTTACAGGAAAGGTGGTAAATTTGTGCAGAAACACAAAAACAGCTACCAGCGGGGACGCCTATTGTGCAATGTGCATGTCGCCCCTGTGTTAAAACTTTGCTGCAAAATTTTTATTGGCATCAGATAACACATGATTCTATCTCTCTATGTTCTTACCTTAACAACCAACAGCCATCCGAAGAGCTAACTCATATGCTGCATTGAGCTGTGGAGCGGTGTTTGGTCCATTGCAGGTGAACTAGCTCTACGCTTGGAACAAGACGGTGTGACCTCGTTTGCACGTGGCCTTCGTTGCAAATTAAAAAGAATAGAGAAGGGTACCCCCAAAGGTCTTACGAAACATTCCGCCAGCTGAAGTACGGTAAAGGTGGGAAAAGAGAAGAGAATTAAAGTAGCGAATACGTCGCCAAGAATATACGTACACCAAAGTGGCCTGATGCCGATATCTGAAATCAACCATCAGAAGTACTACCCCTCCACGTAGATACTCTATGACCAACAATCCGAATCAGATTTTCGATCCTGGAAACTTTGAAACACTTGTTTCTTTGTCCATAGCCAAATTTGACAACATCAAAAGAATATAGTGCCTCAGAAGCAAATTTGAGAATACCAAACATCAACAATCAAAAAGACAAATTGCCCCTAAAGCAAACAATGTGAAGTATGTGAAACAATGTCCCACATACTCCAGGATAAGCTCCACCCCGCTTATTCCCCGTGACGACCGTCCACAAAATTGTCGTCCCCGACAATAATTAGTCCCCTCAGTTCGTTCCGCCGTTGAAGCAAGCCAGTATAGTCAAAAATTGCAAAATGAAGCACTTCTGCAAAACGTGGGCTGCATTCCTCCCTCCGTTTGAACGATCCCTTTACAGGAAAGGTGGTAAATTTGTGCAGAAACACAAAAACAGCTACCAGCGGGGACGCCTATTGTGCAATGTGTATGTCGCCCCTGTGTTAAAACTTTGCTGCAAAATTTTTATTGGCATCAGATAACACATGATTCTATCTCTCTATGTTCTTACCTTAACAACCAACAGCCATCCGAAGAGCCAACTCATATGCTGCATTGAGCTGTGGAGCGGTGTTTGGTCCATTGCAGGTGAACTAGCTCTACGCTTGGAACAAGACGGTGTGCCCTCGTTTGCACGTGGCCTCCGTTGCAAATTAAAAGGAATAGAGAAGGGTACCCCCAAAGGTCTTACGAAACATTCCGCCAGCTAAGGTACGGTAAAGGTGGGAAAAGAGAAGAGAATTAAAGTAGCGAATACGTCGCCAAGAATATACGTACACCAAAGTGGCCTGATGCCGATATCTGAAATCAACCATCAGAAGTACTACCCCTCCACGTAGATACTCTATGACAAACAATCCGAATCAGATTTTCGACCCTGGAAACTTTGAAACACTTGTTTCTTTGTCCCTAGCCAAATTTGACCTAACATCAAAAGAACGTAGTGTCTTAAAAGCAAACTTGAGAACACCTAACATCAACAATCAAAAAGACAAATTGCCCTAAAGCAAACAATGTGAAGTATGTGAAACAATGTCCCACATACCCCAGGATAAGCTCCACCCCGCTTATTCCCCGTGACGACCGTCCACAAAATTGTCGTCCCCGACAATAATTAGTCCCCTCAGTTCGTTCCGCCGTTGAAGCAAGCCAGTATAGTCAAAAATTGCAAAATGAAACACTTCTGCAAAACGTGGGCTGCATTCCTCCCTCCGTTTGAACGATCCCTTTACAGGAAAGGTGGTAAATTTGTGCAGAAACACAAAAACAGCTACCAGCGGGGACGCCTATTGTGCAATGTGTATGTCGCCCCTGTGTTAAAACTGCTGCAAACTTTTTATTGGCATCAGATAACACATGATTCTATCTCTCTATGTTCTTACCTTAACAACCAACAGCCATCCGAAGAGCCAACTCATATGCTGCATTGAGCTGTGGAGCGGTGTTTGGTCCATTGCAGGTGAACTAGCTCTACGCTTGGAACAAGACGGTTTGCCCTCGTTTGCACGTGGCCTCCGTTGCAAATTAAAAGGAATAGAGAAGGGTACCCCCAAAGGTCTTACGAAACATTCCGCCAGCTGAAGTACGGCAAAGGTGGGAAAAGAGAAGAGAATTAAAGTAGCGAATACGTCGCCAAGAATATACGTACACCAAAGTGGCCTGATGCCGATATCTGAAATCAACCATCAGAAGTACTACCCCTCCACGTAGAAACTCTATGACAAACAATCCGAATCAGATTTTCGATCCTGGAAACTTTGAAACACTTGTTTCTTTGTCCATAGCCAAATTTGACATAACATCAAAAGAATTTAGTGTCTCAGAAGCAAATTTGAGAATACCAAACATCAACAATCAAAAAGACAAATTGCCCTAAAGCAAACAATGTGAAGTATGTGAAACAATGTCCGACATACTCCAGGATAAGCTCCACCCAGCTTATTCCCCGTGACGACCGTCCACAAAATTGTCGTCCCCGACAATAATTAGTCCCCTCAGTTCGTTCCGCCGTTGAAGCAAGCCAGTATAGTCAAAAATTGCAAAATGAAGCACTTCTGCAAAACGTGGGCTGCATTCCTCCCTCCGTTTGAACGATCCCTTTACAGGAAAGGTGGTAAATTTGTGCAGAAACACAAAAACAGCTACCAGCGGGGACGCCTATTGTGCAATGTGTATGTCGCCCCTGTGTTAAAACTTTGCTGCAAACTTTTTATTGGCATCAGATAACACATGATTCTATCTCTCTATGTTCTTACCTTAACAACCAACAGCCATCCGAAGAGCCAACTCATATGCTGCATTGAGCTGTGGAGCGGTGTTTGGTCCATTGCAGGTGAACTAGCTCTACGCTTGGAACAAGACGGTGTGCCCTCGTTTGCACGTGGCCTCCGTTGCAAATTAAAAGGAATAGAGAAGGGTACCCTCAAAGGTCTTACGAAACATTCCGCCAGCTAAGGTACGGCAAAGGTGGGAAAAGAGAAGAGAATTAAAGTAGCGAATACGTCGCCAAGAATATACGTACACCAAAGTGGCCTGATGCCGATATCTGAAATCAACCATCAGAAGTACTACCCCTCCACGTAGATACTCTATGACAAACAATCCGAATCAGATTTTCGATCCTGGAAACTTTGAAACACTTGTTTCTTTGTCCATAGCCAAATTTGACATAACATCAAAAGAATTTAGTGTCTCAGAAGCAAATTTGAGAATACCAAACATCAACAATCAAAAAGACAAATTGCCCTAAAGCAAACAATGTGAAGTATGTGAAACAATGTCCCACATACTCCAGGATAAGCTCCACCCAGCTTATTCCCCGTGACGACCGTCCACAAAATTGTCGTCCCCGACAATAATTAGTCCCCTCAGTTCGTTCCCTGTGTCCCCTGTGTTAAAACTTTGCTGCAAAATTTTTATTGGCATCAGATAACACATGATTCTATCTTTCTATGTTCTTACCTTAACAACCAACAGCCATCCGAAGAGCCAACTCATATGCTGCATTGAGCTGTGGAGCGGTGTTTGGTCCATTGCAGGTGAACTAGCTCTACGCTTGGAACAAGACGGTGTGCCCTCGTTTGCACGTGGCCTTCGTTGCAAATTAAAAAGAATAGAGAAGGGTACCCCCAAAGATTTTGTAAATATGTTTTCTGATCATTTAGTTTGTAATGACTATTATGTAAGAGGACTTTTCAATGCTTATAGTTTGTAGTAAAACACAATCATGCTGTAATAATTTAAATATATATTGTTTTAAATAAATGTATTCACAATATTAGAGTTTTCTTAGTTCTAGAGCTTAGAACGATACCCCATAATTTTATTAACAGTTTTTAATACAATAAGCGCACACACTGTTTGCAAATAGTTTATAACAACTAGAATATGGAGAGTCATCTTCATTTCAAATTTCATTCTACAAAAAAATCACAAAATGATAAACATATCGAAACGTTTGAATTAAACAATTCATATGTAAAATACTTTTAATATATACGCGAGTGTCGTGTTCGCAATCGTTTTACAGATGGAAGTATGAAAATGATCTTGTTCGTACTCATTTCTCTAACTTTTTTATAAAAATACACACCACATGAAAAAAGGGAATAGTGGATTAACATTAAGAATTGATGTGCGAAGTAGCAAAGAGTCACCAGGTACTCTAAAATACGAATACTATATACAAAATAACACTAAATACGCGTCCTATATATACACAGTGTCCAGCATGCCCATTACTTTAAAACCGACTCGAATCATCTAAACCCATAGGGGAGTGTATCGTAGCAGTCCTCGATCCTACGCCGTTTGTTGTACTGAACTCTGAAAATTTTCCGTTCAGGTCTCGAGATAACGTCGTAGGCAGCCGTTCTAGAAATTTTACGGTCAGTCTGCACGTAGGTGGCCTCGGCGTTGTTAAGAACCATGTCTTTAAGGGTCTCAAAGTTTACAGTCTGACTGTTTCTATAGTTAAGGGTGATCCCCTTAACTTTACAAACAACGACTTCGGCGTTTTTAAACGTTGAAAACAGCTTAAAAGCATAGTTCTTAGGGCCGCCTGAAACAAACTCTAAAATACGGCTGCCTGGACCATAACACTCGACTTCGTCAGTGATATCGCCTAGGAAGTCGCCTGTTTCAGGACCCCATTCACCAGGTGATTGAGTGAAGACGGCCGAATCGGTGTCAAAATAAATAATTCGTCTACCTCACTTCTCCAAATACGAGTACAACTCCAATCGAGCATTAGCAGTCGTGTAAGCTGCCAGCGCGACGTTTACTGTGCGTAAAGGCTCTATGCCGTCGTCATGACGATCCCAGTTTAAAATGAGGGTCTCGTCATCGACTATAGTGAGCGAGTGAACAACCACCGAAGGATCTGTCATCTTGCTGAATAACTCGTATGGATCGGTAATGATATCGCATTGCATTAAATTCTCCCTTTGTGCAAATTTACCCCAGAAACTGTTTAGACATAATTTCGCAATGTAGCGCATTCCATGGTTTTTAACGATTTTGGCTGGGTCTAATGCGATACCTTCCCGATCCATATATTCAGTAATGTACTGATCCTTCAGCGCTTGGTCATCCCCACACCAGGTAGGGTACCCACTCGCCTGCTGTTTGATCTTTAGGAAGTTGTCCACGTATTTAGAGAATAACCCCCCTGTCTTCAGATGTTTGTCGTACTGTACGACTTCATATTCCCAAATCTCGTACATTTCTAATACACGATACCCCAGCTCGACAGCTTTTCGGAGCTCATCGGCTACGTATGTACCGATAAATTTACGTTCATCCTGTGTATGACGACACTCCCCTGCATTCATGGTTTCACCACAAGTCTTACACAGAACGAACATAAGTTTACCGTGCATGCGCTGAGGCAAAACTGGATGATATAAGCCCGAAGGTGGTAGAACACAGCACTTAATTATACCCTCTACGGTATCAAGTGACAACAGCCTGCACGCTTGTTCCCCAATGTGAATTTTGGGGTGACCTACAGGATATTTACCATACTTATTCACGTAAGGGTATAACGAGCACACATCAAAGTATTTGATTTGTTCGTCACCTTCGGCCTTATGATACAGTTTTACGGCATTCGTACGACCTCCGAAAAAACTGTCTCGCGGGTTCAACGGCATATTAGAAATGACCGCGTGATTTTCGAGAAAAGTCTGCTTCAATGTTGTTTTTTAAAAAATTTTTGAAATCGCATTCCTTCATCTCCACGAGTCTATAACCTAAGGAGCGTATGCGGGCCGAAGTAGCTTCCGTTTTCTCGCGCCTTACAAACATCTGATCATATCTGTCTTTACCAAGTTGAGCGGTCTGATCAGGAAAACAGCTCTCACATCCATGGTAATAGCAGCCGTGGAACTGATAGACGGTGTTTGTAAGGCGCGAAAAACCGTCGACTAAGATACCCTCGCGCAAACGCACCTCGCGACTATTGCCAGCGTGTTGAATCAGGACGCCCGAGTCATGCTCAATCCAGATTAACCATTTAATTGCAGTAGATGATTGATTATCCGCCATTCTGTAACCTTTAGAAGGGATGAGTCCTATTGTCTCATTCTTAAGAAAATTACGCCTGAAAACTTTATTACAACAGCCTGCAATTGTACAGGCTTCCCTGAAAGGATCAACAGAATTTGCTTCGATGAAACTCTTCCAGAACTCGATACAGGCCTGCCTCAGTATATTGACATCGGAAATGCAGTATTTAACGAGTTCCTGCCTCAGGTTAAACACAACATTTCTGGCGAGTTCGTCATTATACCAAGTCATAAACTCTGCTCTAGTTGATGACCTCATTTCATCCGCACCGTAATAGTGTATGGGTGGCAGACCGCCTTCATAATTTTGGTTTTCTAAAGTATTAAAAAAATGAGGGAAGAAGCCTTTTGAGCCTGGAAAGTTAAATGTCTCAGGTAACTTACTTAATGGCATTGGCATGTAATTTAAAGAATCAATGAATTTAATATTATCGCAGTTAATGACCATGAGTTTGGTTCCGTTTGAAATAATTTTAGGATTCCATCGTTCCTTTTGCTTAACAATTTCTTTTAGAATGAATGCCCCGTCATAACCCGTCATATTATGTGCCAATGCCACTACGTCACAGTTATCAGTTTTCAATGTCGAAATGTAATTAAGAAGTTCTCGGACAGGATTCTCTACGAAAATATGCTGTCGGACCCCACACTTTATACAATTTTGAGTAATGTCCGGAACGTTGATGCAGAGTTTACAAACTGTTTGAGCCACACAGAGGTTGGGTTCATGAAGAAAGGAATTTTGAGCTACGCCGAAAGGTTTATCTTGAGTGCATTCAAAATCGTAGAACACAAAGTTGAAATGCTTTTCCAATTTTTTCTTATCAGGCTTATATTCAGCCATGAAACATTTATGCCTTACGGGCCTACTGGCTTTACAAATATAACAAAATTTTGTGCCACACCGGTGGGGTTTTTTAGAGTCTACCCATACACTATTAAGACATGTCAGATATCGTCGCAAATTACTGCACAACCCTTTCATGTTATGAGTATTGAAGCATTCGACTCCTCGAAAGTCACGGTTACACACGTTACATTGTATTGACTCTACACGTCTCGGGCAGGGCGGGGAGGAATGACACGCTGGACAACTGTATCTACAGCGTCTATGTCTATCTCTGTTGGCTGCACGAACACGACACAACTCGCAAAAATAACTTGTAGAGAAGGCCGAGGTCAGACTGGTTATGACATTATAATGGTTGTCTTCATAGATTAAATTTAAAACAATTCTGTCCGCTGATCTCGGCCCCTCAAAATAAACGGACTTGCCTACTCTACTATTGTAAACTACTACAGTATACTGGACCAGAAAGTCCTGGAATTGCCGTATATGGTCGATAGTGCCACCGTTTGTGAGCTCAACACCGGATTGCAAACACAATTCTTGAGCTTTCTGACCCAGTATAGGGAAACCCATCTTCATCTGCTCAAGCTCGGGGTCCTGAGTTTTAACTGCTATAGCCAGGGTTAGTGCTTGGGCTAAGCAGTCATTCCCCTCGTTTCTCACCACCAGGATGCCTGTGCGCCTCCGACAGAACTCTCCAAAACTCACCCCTGTCAGACGCAGTCGTCCTTTCCCGGACCCGACCGGGAGGGTGATTCGATCCACCTGTAGCCTCAGCATATCGCGCGCGAAGAATGCAGCGTTACTCTGTAAAATCTTGGCTAAAACAGCCATTATAGCATCCGCAGATAGCTGGTCTACGCGACGGAAAGAAACACCGATCGGTTTTTCAGGGAAGTTGTCGTTCTTCAGTAGTAATCCGATGCGGTCGTCAGGGGATGAGTCAGATGTTATATAGGAAATTAATTCCTCTAAGGCGCCCTGGAAAAAATAAAGTAATTGTAGAAATACATAGTTATACGCAAATCGAAAAACTGCATTGAAAAATATATGCAGAATAATAAAATTGCATCGAAGATAACTCAGAGAAAAATCATTTTAAAAGTAGCATTATATGTGTAATAGGAGGTGCAGTGAAATTATAGGCAGTATAGAAGTGACATTAACTGTGAAAAAATAATAAAATTGCATCGAAGATAATTCAAAGACAAATATTTTTAAAAAGTAGCATTATATGTGTAATAGCAGGTGCAGTGAAATTATAGGCAGTATAGAAATGACATTAACTGTGAAAAAATAATTTGGGTGGGTATTACTTACTTGCAACCATGAAAGAGGATCGCTCGGCTCTGCGATATCTTTGAAAGTAAAATTCAGGCATCGCGAATTCAGATTGAACTTGGCATTCTGCCTGAAGCTCTCGCCTGAGGCCGTCAAATATTTAAATCCTCGGTCCTGCAGTAATTAAAACAATATTTTATTATTTTACATTAGATAAAATACGTAGCAATAATTGTACAGCTTATAATTCATATGAAGAAGACATTGCCGTTCAGAAATTCTATAAATTAGCAATATAAAAAAACTGTGGTTATAATTTTTCTAAAACTGCAGTTTTTATAATTTATAAAGAATCAAAACGTTAACTTACATTTTCAGCAGGGTTTTCAGCCCCACTAGAACAGCCAGCTTGCTCAGAGACGTCGTGGTCGTATCCACACGTTTTCGAATCCTAGTAAAAAGAAAAATTCAATAAATCACGAGCCCACTTACACACTAATAAATTTCCTGACGATTAAGACAGCTAAATAAGAAGTTTGAAACGGAACAATTTATAAAAACAGCGGATGTAAATTTTAGTTTGAATGAAGTTGATTTGCGAAAAGTTAATTAAAAAAAAGAAAATGAAATTTGAAATGAAGATGATTCTCCATAAAATAAGAAGTTTGAAGTTAATAAAAACAGCGGATGTAAATTTAATTTGAATGAAGTTGATTTGCGGAAAGTTAATTAAAAGAAATTAATTTTTGAAAAAATACTTACGTTTTGGGTTGCATCTGGCGAAGTTAGGTCTATGTACACCCTATCGTGTGACTCCTCGTGACTTTCGACCGTTGTAGGCACCTCGGTCAGAACCTGTTAATTAAAAAATTCTAATAAATCACTGTTCTCGTTGCAGAAATTAGCGATCGCAAATAAAGATTAAAAAACTTACGTTCTGTGAGGAGTCGGGAAGAGTCAGATCAATACAGGGGGTGTTCGAAGACCCTGCAACGGCGGCACTCATGGAGCTTTGACCGTACTCGACCGTCTGCAATTACAGTTAATGTTTAAATTATTTGTAATCCAAACACTCGTGAATAGCAGAGATATGTTAAAAATTTTTTTTTTTTTGTAAATTAACCGTTAGTAAATAACGACCACGCAATTACAGTTACTGGTTAAATTATTTGTAATCCAGGCAATCGTGAATAGCAGAGATATTTTTAAAATAAAAAAATTTGTAAATTATCCCTTAGTAAATAACGACCACGCTTGAAAAATCGCTTAATTAGCTACTTACACGTGGTCCAGCCGATTCGAAGCCTGGAGGTGGGCGCACTGGCGTTTGACGGTTCCCCTGCAAAATAGAATTTATGGTTAAGACACACTGGATTTTAAAAGCTTTTCGTTTTAAATGGTTTTTTCTTTTCACTGTTTTTAAAATTCTGTAGATGTAGTTTTACACTGTAATGTTTTTTTAAATTTCTAGATATGTTTTTTTAATTTCTAGATATGATTTTTATGCTTAAATAAAAGATTTGTTTTAAAACTGTTTTTAAAAGCACAACTCTGGAATTAAAAAAAGAAAAACGAGTTTATATCCTCTAGCCTATGCTGAATGAATGATTTTTGAAAATACTGTATAA
This sequence comes from Agriotes lineatus, assembly GCA_940337035.1. Taxonomy (NCBI): domain Eukaryota; kingdom Metazoa; phylum Arthropoda; class Insecta; order Coleoptera; family Elateridae; genus Agriotes; species Agriotes lineatus. The sequence continues at coordinate 22,614 of CALNHX010010392.1, read as the reverse complement.
ATATTTTTATATTTCACACTTACGCGTATGGTATCCACATATCTTGAGAGCTCTTTAAAGGTCTCGGTCAGTCCTGGTTCTATCAAGTCATCTCCTTCACGTATCCGTAGCCAAATTAAATCGTGTGCAAGCAGTAGAAAACGGTAATCGGTGATGTCTCCAGTCCGTACCCAGCGCAAAATCTCGGTGATACTGAGCGGTGATGGTGAAGAAGCCATTGCTGAAGCACTCTGTACACACACTGCTACACACGAAAGGAGAAAACCGAAGTGAATACCGCCAAGTGTTGCGACGAAGTAGAGCTCAGTTATCAGCTCTATCAATTTTATAAACAATGCTTGAACCTGCTGAAACGTGAAATCGTGGGATTCTTTTTTAAATGTCTCTACAATGAGGGCTTACAACCGATTATAGCTGGTCTTAGTCATTGAGGCAGTAAGATTTTCATAGAACGACAACAACTGCCTGAGGGATGAAACGTCCACTCATGTTTATGCTGATTTTGCATTTAGAAACTAGCCGACCTTGTTGCATTGTTTCACAGTTATTTTTAAACATCTTCTTACAGTTTCAGAAATACAGAGAGATCGACCTATTTACTAAATTTCAAAAAACTTACAAACAACTAGGATTACTCAGTTTAAATATAAAAAAATCGAACTACACCTTGTATTCGCCGGTAATTTAAAAACAATAACATTTTGTTTGGGTCGGGACAACACATCACTTGCCTACCCTCCTGAATTAAATACGGACGCGCCACCGTTTCGCCAATTTTCATTTTTTTTTTTGTAATTCACGAATACATAAGTGTCTTGTTTTGCAATGAGAACCTCGATATCATCTTAGTCAAGTTAAAAAACATAAAAATGCTTGCTTACCACAATGCATTTTCTGGAATATATATATCTCAGGCAATCAATGAAATAAGACAGTTTTATATTTTTGATAAACGATCTAATAGCCATTTTAATTGCATCATTTCATTTATTTGTACAGAGATAATCGGGGATTTGAAAATACAAAACTGTCTTTAACTCCGAGGAGTTTATATTTTTGATATACAGAGAGAAAAAATTATAACCCAGCAGGTGCGATGAAGACCGCAGTAAAAATGGACACGTCGCAAATACACTAGAAAGAGAGGTTCGTGAGACAGAACATAAATTGGCAACACTGTAATTAAATCCAAGATGGCGCCTTTAATTAATTCCATCGATTAAAATAATTAGGTTAATTAAAATGATATCAAAATTGGCAACACTGTAATTAAATCCAACATGGAGCCTTAAAATTGGCAACACTGTAGTTAAATCCAAGATAGCGCCTTTAATTAATTACATCGATTAAAATAATTAGGTCAATTAAAATTATATCAAAAAGGTCAATCAATTTAATTGGACACTAAATCCAATTAATTAGGTCAATTAAAAAGAAAATGGCGGCCAATTCGCGTAATTCGGCTGCAAATCCGCGTAATTCGGTAGCTAATCAATTTGATATCAATTTAATTAGGTCAATTAAAAACAAAATGGCGGCTAATTCGCGTAATTCGGTAGCTAATCCGCGTAATTCGGTAGCTAATCAATTTGATATCAATTTAATTAGGTCAATTAAAAACAAAATGGCGGCTAATTCGCGTAATTCGGTAGCTATCCCTTTTTTTAATTAGGTCAATTAATTTGATATCAAATTAATTAGGTCAATTAAAAACAAAATGGCCGCCGAGCTGCCTCCACTTCTACTGAAATGCAAGATTTTTAGCATTCTATTCTGAGGTGTAGATACTATTTTTTACGCCGGCGAAAACACAAAAATTAAGAAAGAATAAAAATTTCGTCTAAGCGTGTTAGAACAATTTGTCTAGCCTATTTCCGCAATTTTTCAGCCCTTTTCCGATTTATTTAAGCCCAAACTTGATAATGTTACCAAAAGTTATTTCCAAAAGAAACTTATTTCCGCCCAGTTCATATGCTAACGCATAGCAGTTCGTTTATATTCGTCGAAATTTAATTATAAATTCACCCTTTGTTCTCTTTTGCGAACAATTCCGTTTCAGCTTACCGATTTCTCCGTATTTATTGTTGTCCTGACACTCAATGTTCTCTTTGATTTTCGTGTGAAGTGTTTAGTCAGCTTTCGACATTCTAGAATTTTCTGAACCGTTTACCATGAGACCAACAAGGAACGTAGATAAGCCGCGTCTGCGCTTGGTCATTTTCGCGCTTGCATCTTCGGAGCAGCGTCACTCAGCATTCGACGCTAATATCGATAACACGCGTCGGCGGTTGTGTCCACGAGCTCGGCCTCGCTTGACCGGGGCTTCGTAGGATGTCAAAATTCTGCCTTCTGACGGAATAGAACTGTTTCGTTTAAGTGGAAAATCCTCGGGGTTTTTCATGTTGTGAACGTGAGGGGTGCAAGTGAAGTAACTTTGTTGAGTGTGGTCAAGAGTTCTTATCGTGGGGTTGTGAGACTCCAAAACTTATCACTGTTGCGGATTATCACGTACTCTTCATGGAACCAACGCTAACTTAGTATGACGTCGTGTTGTCGAATCTCGCACGTTGAGGGATTTATCTCGTTGTCCCGTACGTCTTCACCCTTCGGGGATTATAATTCGTCTTGCCAACCGTGATTACCGCTAGATCTTCGAGGCTGTGTTCCGCATCACGTCAACCCTTTGCGATTTCCCCGTCGTTCCATTTCTTCATGCAGCTTAAAGCAGTTTGTTTGGGACAAGGCGATTACATACAGTGCCGCACGTCAAATGCAGTCAGCTGAGCTTCTTCAGGTAACAAATGTAAATTAGTTTTATGGTGTGTTACGTACAGTGAACGTCCCGTCGAGTGTTGAACAATTCAGCGCACTTGTTGTTAACCATGTTATTTGCTGTTGCTAAATTTAATGAATTGCCGTCGTATTTCTTTGGTGTTTAATGTAACTTGTGGCAGTTTCGTTTCTAGAGCCACATTCTTGTATTTTCAGTCAAGTTTACTATTTGTAATTAAGTCAATGTGTTGCGTAAGCTAACTTAACTAACCTCTTTGATTATTTTTAAATCTAACTAGTCAATTTCATGTTTATTGTCACCTGCACATATTTTTATTTCAATAGAGTCCATTGTCAAGTACTTACGTTTTGCGTTTGTGTTTATGGTAGTTGCCTGCGTTATGTGTACTTTTCAGTTGTAAGAAGGAGTTTAGCAACTGCTTCAATGAGTCATTTTTGTAAGGTAAGTCGGTGCTATACGTGACTCGCCAACCAAACTCTGCCAAGCTGATAATATAAAGGCGAGCCTACTAGTTCCACATTCGAGTGGGCGTGGTGGCGTCCTTTATTTAACATCATTTACCCCTTTGTACCGAAGCACGGCCCTAACTTTTAGATAGTATTAGAACCACGACCTTCTCGCTGAGCATTTAATAGCTGGAGCACCTTGTTACAGCAAATCCCGTAACGAGGTTGGGGCAGCGTATCTGGTCGAAATTCCCGATTATGTCGTAAATTCGTTTCGTGGGTAACGGATCTGGCTCTCAAGCGTATGATTTTGTTTTCCACGCTTGAGGGGCAGGTTGTTATGACGTTAACGTGGTTTCGTGCTGTAACAAGCGATCTGTAATAATTAGTAGTTTGTTGTTCTCTGAATGTCATTTTTTTGGCAGTAGTCTATGATATGTCTTTTTTTTTAGTAGTTTGTGGAATTCGTATCTTGACAACCATGGTGACAGAAAACAAATTACTTATAACAAACTGAAATTAGTGAATACAGCTTTGAAAATTATTAACGGTGATGGAACTAGAAATCGAGGGAGAACATTAAGAAATTGTTGATACTACTTCTGCAGTGATTCTTAACTTGCTACCAGCGAAATCTAGAAATCTGTATGATTGAACTTAATCACTTCAGAGAATGGTGTTCCGAAAAGGAAGCGCAAAGCTACACGGAAAACGTAATGTTGGTCTACTTTAATGAAATTTCTAGGAAATACCATTCGTCTACTTTATGGGCGCAGTACTCCATGATGCAATCCTGTTTACTATTGTATGATAACACTGATATAAGCAAGTACCCAAAATTATTGCAGTTTTGGAATTCGGTAGTGTACCAGGCAAAAACATCCAAAGTCTTAACAAGAGACCAAATTGAAACTTTCTTGTCAACAGCAGAAGATAACGAGTATTTAATGATTAAAGTAAGATAACAATAACTATTGACTTGCAATTTTAACTATAAATGTTTATATTTTCTAGGTTGCTGTTATCTTTGGAATTGCGGGTGCATTACGTTTAGATGAATTGGTAAAAGCTACACTTGATGATATTGAAGACGTAAATTCATCTCTAATTGTCAAGGTGCCGAATACAAAGAGTAAAATACCTCAAAATTTTGCAATTACTTTTAATGAAGGAAACAAATTTTATAGGATTATATCGCAAGTATGCAGAACTTCGCCGTTCCAATGTCAACCATAGGCGGTTGCTTATATTTTATTAAAAAAAATCTGGTGTGATACACTCACACAGCTTCCTTTTACAGTGATCTTATAATTAGTCAAAAATTTCATTTTTAATTTTTAAACATTTGTCAAAAATTTTGAAAAATTACAAATTCTACAAAAACGGTACAAAATAGAGCGTTAGTTGAAGAGACAAATTTTCTGTAGAATTTTAAGGTGAATTCTAAAATGTAATAATATACGGGGTGTTTTATTTAAAATAGGAGTTAATAAAAAAAATAGAAAAAAAACAAAAGAAACCCACTTTAGAAGTATTCAACTGGAAAATCACCTATCTCACATTAAAAATGTAATAAAAATGTAAAGTTTAAAAAAATCGTTAGAGCCGTTTTTGAAAAAATCGAAAAAAACTGAAAAATCACAAGAGTCAACACCTACTTCCGGTTATGCGATTTTCTTCAAAAGCTTGCTGTCTCATCTACATAGTACACAAAACATATATGAAGTTTCAACGCCATACCTCTTTTCGTTTTTGAGATATTCTGTTCACAGACAGACAGACACACACACAGACAGACCAATGAAAAAACTGTTCAAAGAGAAAGCATTGGAAAGTCTTAAAGAAACTGCAACGGCGGCAGAAACCAGTCCTCCGAAAAAAGTTGTAGTAATTAGGGACCTGGTGGAAGGGACTATAGAAGAAGAGATACAGAAGGCAATAGAGAGTATACCTGAAATGGAAATACTGGACAAAAGAGACATAAAAGTTAACACGTTGAAAGGTACAAGAAGAGGCGATGCTATGGTAGCTACAGTGAGCTTACCGAAAAGAAAGGCTGAACAACTGATTAGGATAGGCAAAATTAACATTGGCTGGCAGAGATGTAGGATAAACGAGATATTAGTCCCAATAAAATGTCACAACTGTTTATGCTATGGGCATACGAAAAGAGAATGCACAAGTGACAGGAGATCAATGGAAGATACCTGTTTCAAATGCAATAAAAAAGGGCACTCTGCAACTGCATGTGCAAACCAGCCATACTGCTATGTATGCAAAGTAGAAGGCCACCAAGCAGACTCCATGAAATGTAACAAATACAGAGAGGAAGTGAGGAAACTACGAGCCACAACAGAACAACAAAAACCTAAATCTCTAAACAGAATACTAAACGCGGAGAAACCAAACAGTCAGTTGTAGTATTAACATGGACCTAAAAGTTATCCAAACAAATTTAAACAGAAGCGGCCCCGCGCATGACCTGCTATCGCAGACTGCGCTACAAATGCAAATCAATCTTGTTGCGGTATCAGAACCAAACATAAAACGCATCGAGAAGGGACAATGGTTCTACAGTAAAAAAAAGAACGCGGCAATAAGGAGTTATCTGGGAATCAATCCAGGAAATAAAGTGGTTACCAAAAGCGGATGTGGCGATGACTTTGTCTGGATAAGCATGGGGGACATAATTCTATACAAGTGCTACTGCTCACCAAATATAAATGACGACCAGTACAAAACAATATTAAACGATCTGCGGCAAAATATACAAACACAAGGCAGTCACAAGATACTTATTGGAGGTGACTTTAATGCTAAATCAAAGCTGTGGGGCTCTACTCTAGAAGACAGGCGAGGGAAAATCCTAGCTGACTGGTTAGCCGCAGACGATCTGCAAATACTCAACACGGGGGAGACACCTACATATCAAAAGGGAGACAGGTCTTCATGCATCGATATAACGTTCTGTACTTCAAATATCAGCAGAAGGGTGCGAAATTGGAGGGTGATGGAAACAGAAAACCTGAGCGACCACAAAAACATCTATTACGAAGTAGAAAAGCGAGGTAGCGGAACGGACACAACTGGTTACCAAAATATTTCGCACGGATGGAAGATGAAGCCGGAAGCAATGGAACACCTTGCTACAAAGTTAAACCAAAACATACAGGAACAAGAACGGACACAACAGGAAATAACACCAGAAGACCTCGTTCAACTACTACAAACCACATGCGACCAGACACTGCCAAAAAGGACAAATGTGCGCATGAAGAGATATACCTACTGGTGGAACGACAGCATAGCAGAGGAGAGAAGACAGTGCGTGAAAAAGAGAAGAGAAATGACGCGGAAAAATAAAAAGCCAAACGTGACTGAAGAAGAGAAACTTAGATGCAGAAGAGTATATCAAGCCCAACAACATACCCTCAAGAAAGCGATATGGAACGCCAAAGAAGAGGCATGGAAGAAGGTTTGCCAAGAGATCGATGAAAATGTATGGGGGGAGGGCTATAAAATAGCTTGCAATAAGCTTAGAACCCACCCTAAAATACAGCTAACGCAAGAAGACATGGAAAAAGAGGCAAACAAACTGTTCCCAAACAAGCATACACAGAGATGGGGAGAGATAACCAGAGACCTGCTAGAAGATGACCCTGTACTGTTTAGTCAAGGGGAGATACTAAGAGCGGCAAATAAAATTAAAGCGGGAAAAGCTCCAGGACCGGATGCGATACCCGGGGAAGTAATCAAGGTTCTGATCTACGGACAACCGCAATATGCCCTAAAAGCATACAATAGGCTACTAAGCAGGAGGGAGTTTCCAAACCGATGGAAAGTCGCCAGACTAGTGCTCCTAGAAAAGCCGAAGAAAAACCCAGACGAGACACAAACGTACCGTCCGCTGTGCATGCTGGATACGGCAGGAAAGCTACTGGAACGGCTGATCTGCGAGAGACTACAGAAGGAACTGGACGAAAGAGGGGGGCTATGTGACAGACAGTTTGGTTTCCGCAAGGGACGCTCCACCATCGATGCCATGGCGATGATTAAAAATATAGCCCAACTCGCAAACGCAGGAGGCCGAGAAGGAAGGAAGTTTTGTGTCATGGTAACCCTGGATGTAGAGAACGCCTTCAATAGCGCCCCGTGGCACTTAATAGTACAGGAGTTAAAAGACAGGGAAATATCTACATACCTGATACAAATAATATGCAGCTATTTCACAAACCGAAAGCTGAAAATAGGTCGAACAGCAGAGAAAGACGTAACCTGCGACGTTCCACAAGGATCTCTAATTGGACCACTATTATGGAACATTTTCTATGATAGCATTCTAAAACTCGATATGCCACAAGGAATAGACCTAGTGGGCTATGCAGACGACCTAGCAATAGTGGCCTGTGGACGAACAGGTGAAGTCATTACAGAAGCACTAAACACTGCAATACTTAGAGTACAGAGGGAGACGACGCGGAAAGAGCTACGACTGGCCCCACACAAGACAGAAGCGGTAGTTCTGATAGGAAGAAATACGCTACACGAAGTAACCATAGATATCAATGGGGTGCAAATAACAACTTCCAGAACATTAAAATACTTAGGCGTATATTTCGACAAGAACATGCGCATGACCAAACACATCGAGAGTACAGCTAAAAAGGCAGAAAACGTAACAAAGCACCTCGCCAGATTAATGCCCAACCTTGGCGGAGCCAGGGCTAGTAGACGTAGAATCTTGGCCTCCATAACGGATTCGATTATGTTATATGCAGCACCCATCTGGGCAGAGGCAATAAAATATAAAAAGTACAGATACGTAATGCAGAAGGTGCAGAGAAGAACCCTGCTTAGAATTTGTAGTGCCTACAAAACCACCTCAACGGAAGCACTGCAAGTAATCGCGGGCATTCCGCCGATTGACCTCCTAATAGAAGAACGTTGTGCGGCGCACAGAAACCGACAACAGGGAAAAAAACAACTAAGAGAAGAAACACTCACGAAGTGGCAGAGGAGATGGAACGAAATGCAAGAGAAGGCCCAGTGGACAAAGCAAATTATTCCGGACATAAGTAAATGGGTGAACAGACCGCATGGCGAGATAAATTATTACGTAACTCAGGTAATCGGCGGACACGGTTCCTTCGGGCAATACCTGAAGAGATTTAAAATCCAGGAAGAAGAAGTATGCCACTACTGCGGAGAGATAGACTCCGTGGACCATACAGTGTTTCAGTGCCCAAGATGGACAGCAGTGAGACATACCATACAATTATTAACTGGAGAGGAAATAAATGTTCAGAACCTGACAGACCTGATGGTACAAAGCAGAACGGCATGGGATGCAATTGCTGACGGATTGAGAACGATTATGGTAACAAAGGAGCGAGATGAACGTACTAGGCAGCAGCAGAGACTGGAGAATTAGGACATACAATGACAGAGGGTAAAAGACATGAAAATAGGACAAAACATCTCATAAGGTAATATAAGGGTTTCTTGAAGATATGCTATCGCGATTCCGAGAAACCCATCTACGATACCCGAGGAGTGGTTTTAGTGGGTATACCTAACCCGAGAGAGTAGGGAGTCCCACACCTCCCCGCGAAGACGGGGGCGCCTATAAAAGGTTTCCCTCCTCAAGCCAAAAAAAAAAAAAAAGACCAATGAAAAAAATGTTTTTTGGGACTCTAAAACGTGAAGATCCGTTGAAAACTCAATTTCGAAGTTTTGGGGTGAATCCAATACTTCCTTTATTGTAAAAGGAAGTAAAAAATGAAACTGCACGTCTCAACCAGTATACAAAAACACTTTTGGAAAGATACCAAGCATTATTGCAACCTACTTGGGTTTATCAAATCCGCTGATGTACACCGGTCATTCTCTACGCAGATCTTCTGCGACTTTACTCGCAGACACGAGAGCTGACATCACCACTATAAAACGACACGGTGGCTGGAAATCTACGGCTGTAGCTATCCGAGGGGTACATTCAAGATTCCGTTTAAAATTAAACAGATGTTGCAAGCCGAGTCCTCCAAGGTGCAAGTTCCAGCACGTGTGTCAATCAAAAAACTATAAATGTGACATCCGACGAAAAAGTATTGTGTGATTTTCCAGCTAATATTAATTTTAGTAATTGTCCTACTGTTTCATTTACTATAAGGGTCAATGTCTGGAAAGTGGCATTTTTTAAAACAGAGTTTGTTTATTCATGCCATAATTAATAAATATTGTTTTTTGATTTTGCTTATGTTTATTTATTTATATCCATGTTAGTGGTGTATAAAAACGTTTTTAATATAAGCTCAAATTTAATTTATTTTGATTTTTGTAAAATTGGATTACACGGGAATGACTAAAACCTATAAATATAAAATACGAAAGAAGTTTTAAACAAAATAAATTTATTTTTTACTTTTTATAAAGTTTATAAGTGTAAGTACAAACAAATTCAAAACTGACAAAAGAACAAACATAGTAATAAAACTTTTAACTTAACACTATTAACTTAACAGTTCAAAATTTTCCTTTTTCGAAAACATCTATTTCATTTGGAAATTGGTAAAAAGCTTGATTTCCTCTCAAGACGAAATTTGGTTTTTGTAACACTTGCAAAATTTGAGATTCTTCTATGTAGGAGATATCTTTTTTTACTATTTTAAACATTTGTTGAGGAGAATTGCTTAAAACTTTTAAATACTGGACTTTAATTTCTCCATCATCTTCAAGATCTGACTGACAGATCGCCGCGTATCTGTATTTATGCATATTTGAAGCAAGTGCAGCCAACACGTAGTTTTCATTTTGTATTTTTGGACTGGGAATGGATGTACCTGCATCATCATGTTGTTCATTGGGCTGGTTAATGTTCTCTTCATCGCTGTATACATCGCTGACTGTAAGTCTAAGTCGTTCTTGGTTGCCTGGTAGATTCTTCAAAATTAAATCGTCTTCGGAGTCGGACATGTCTTTGGCTATGGGATAATCAAGAACTCCAACCTGAAAATGTTTGCAGTTTTCTGAACACTCAAAACAAGAAAGTGACCTCATACCAAGACGATGATTTTCAGAGTTCTCAGTAGGTAAATCCGTTTTAACTATTTGGTGAACCTTCATAGTTCCACGAAACTGAATACAGAATTCGTCAATGATTTTATTCGAAAAGATCTTAATATCTTCAGAGCGAATCTCAAAAAAAATGAATTCCTTTGCAATTCTCATAAAGTATTTTTAGCAAAGTTTCAAAATCTGCTACATCTTTCCCTTGAGCAACTATGCGATCAGCAGTTCTTTTGCAGACTCCACCTATTCCATCTGGCGCCCCTTTACCATGACCTGCTTCTTGGTAGTTCCATGTGATTTTTTTTATGTGTGCAAATTACTCTTGTAAACAATTGACCCAGAAATGAAACATTGTTTTATTCCTGTACTGTGTTGCCGGACTATCGCTCAAAAAATGGATAGTATTAATGTTACCTGACGTTAAACTTTCTTTTATAACAGGAAACAAATGTGCCCAAATAGCAGGTGGACCATGCAGGAGAGATTCAGAGAGTGTACAGTAACTTTTGGTAAAAACACCATTACTTGATTTTGCATAGACTACGACAGTATCTAGCGATATCTGCTTCCTAGAGTCCCCGAAATGAAATAATTGTATTTCCTTGGCATATTTTAAGTTGTAATTTTCACTAAAGTCGCAGTGAACGATGATTTCATTTTCTAACATGTTTTCTTTCAATTGTTTTATAGAATTACACCGGTGTAAAATACGGCCTTCATGTGCCATAAATGAAATTAAAGAATTCTCATATTTGGCAACGATATCTGTTAATTTTTCTACAAGACGTTGCTTTGTTACTTTTACTGTTTTCTTTATTTTCTTAGTTTTCTTATCCATATATTCTTCCTTTTTGTTAATCCATCGAAAATATGGAATTTTATCATTTCCCGTAATGTTGCTTTCACTATTGTAGCTGACAGTTAAATTTGAACACTCTTTGCATTGTCTAAATAGACACATTTCATTTTTAAAATTGCAACAAAGATTCTTAACAACATCCTGTACCGATTTCGTGAATATTACACCATGAGAATATAAAGCCTGAATAATTAGCTCAATATTGGAGTGAGTCATACAATTACAAGTTTCTCTTTGTGATACTTTCATCGGAACAACCCAAAAGGGCCGAGAGCGGCAAAAAAATCTATAACCAATTTTTAAGTTTGGATAACTTTCCAAAAAACGTTATGAAGGTTCTGCATCGTATCTGTAAGATATCGTTTTTGCTGCGTCAATTTATTGCGTGTTACGTAGTCCTTCTTTCCCGGGCAAATGCGGCTATTTATATCTTCTTGTAGAAAATGTATTTTTTCTCTAAAATTTTTTGCGACCTTTTCTCTTTTTCCTTCTCTTTTTTTTTTTTTTTTTTAATAGAGGTTTAATCAGATCAGCATAATTTGCTATACATGATATTGTTATTTAATTATGTGTAGCCTTAATGTCTTTATTGAGGTCGATGTTTTGGCTCCTCGCAGTCTTTGGGTCGGATGGCGTTACAACTTAATTTGAGTTTGTTCGCGGATTATTCACTCACTTTCACTGTTGCTATTGTCTGATGTTATCACTAGATCTTGCGTTAGTTTTCTTTTTAGTCTTTTGTGTAAAGATTTTGTACCTATGTTATGATAAGTAACACTGTTGCACTTGTGAATGTTCTTGAAAAATCGTTTATTTGTTGCTTGGATGTACTGCTGTATGGTGGGAATTCCTAGTTCTTCGTGGATTTGTTTGTTTCTTATAAACCATGGTGCTTTTGTTGCGATTCTCAGTACTTTATTTTGTTGTACTTGTAATTTTTTAATATTCGTCTTTGATGTATTACCCCAAATTTGGCAGCCATACATTAGTATTGGTCTAAGTATACTTAAGTATATAAGTTTTGCACATTCAATCTGCAGTGCGGACCTTTTATTTATTATAGGATAAAGTAGTGCTAACCTGGTATGAAACTGATTTAACTTTTTATTAGTGTGATACCCCCAAGATAGTTTAGTATCCAAGTAGACCCCTAGATATTTGACAGCCGAGTCTTTTTCGTTCCAGTTTATTGGTGAGTGATTAATAATTAAGTTGGGTGGATTAATGATGCGCTTCAGTGAAAATATTTTGGCCTCGCACTTTAACGGGTTGATATTTATCCTCCATTTGTGGAACCATTTGCTCACTATGTCTACAGATTGTTGTAGTCGCGCAGTTGCAGTTGGTAGGTCATTATGTTGGGTAATAATAGCTGTGTCATCTGCAAACATAGCAATCATTGCTTGAGGACAAGTGGGAACATCGTGGACATAGATGTTGAATAGTAATGGTCCTAGGATGCTTCCTTGAGGAACTCCAGCCTGGATATCTTTTGTTGGCGACAATGTAGAGTTAACCTTGATTGAAAAGGTTCTGTTATGTAGATAAGACTGAAGTATTCTGATTAAGTAGCTGGGTGTTTCAATCTGAATTAATTTATATAGTAAACCTGCAATCCATACTCCATCAAAAGCTCGAGTCAGGTCTAAGAAAGCTATTGTTGTATATATTTTTTCTTCGAATCCTTTCTCTATCGCTTCTGTGATTCTCAATAGTTGATGGCTGGTACTATGGTTTTTTCTAAAACCGAATTGTATATTTGCAATAATATTATGGCTGCTTACGAAGTCATTTAGTCTTTTAAATATGATTTTTTCTAATAGTTTCGCCAAAGTGGATAGGAGACTTATAGGCCTGTAGTTTTCAGGTTTTCTTTTGTCTTTTCCAGGTTTATTGAATGGTAATATATGTGACATTTTCCAGTCTTTGGGGAAGTATCCAAGTCTAAGACAATTATTAAATATGGTTGCCAGGTATGCCAGTGCTTTCTTTGTTAGGTTTTTCAGAGCTATGTTTGGTATACCATCAGGTCCAGGCGATTTTCTTGTCGGTAGTTTTTCTATTACGGTTTTAATTTCCAAGGGGGAGGTGTGCTGAAAGCGGCCAGGGTAGTTAGGTAGATGATTTGCAACGTAAGTGTTTACTTCGTCGATGAATTCTTCGTTGACGTTCTCTAATGATGGAATGAAGGTCGTTTCCAATGTGTTAGCGAGTAAATTGCACTTTTCTTGGTCTGTTTCATGAACCGTGTTGTTGCTTTCTAGTGGTGGTATTACGGTTTTATGTTTTAATATCCTGTTGGTTGCTTGCCACATTGAATGGTCTCTTGGTTGTAATTCTTTAATGTATTGTTGGTACGCTTCAACTCTTATGATGTCTAGTTCCGTCTTAATTCGGTGTGTTAGTTTGTTAAGTTGAGTTCGCAGGAGTGGTGATCTCGTTCTTTACCACGTGCGTCTAGTTTTATTTTTGTGTCTTATTAGATTCATTATTTCTACAGGCAAGGGGGTGAAGTATGTCGGTTTCCTAGTTGGTCGAGTTACTGTTGCTTGATAGACACTGTCTTGTATAGCTTTGGTATAGTGGAGTATCACTGAATCTAGTTCTTCTGTTGTTTGTATATTACCAGGGTTTTTAATGTTATCATCTAGTTTTGAACTGAATAAGTCCCATTCAATAACGCCATTGATTAGTTTTGGCGTGGGTTCGGTAATCTGTGGTCTGCCTATTAGATTAATTACAACGGGTATATGATCCGAATCTAAATCAGTGATCACATTTTGATGTATTGGTAATTGTAGGTTCTTTATCAATATTATATCGAGTATGTCTGGTTGGTGATCTATCCGATAAGGGTAATATGTAAATTCATTAGGTGCAGAAATTTGAAATGCATGTGTTGCCGATAAGTTGTGTAGCTTGATTCCATCTGGGTTGTTGGCCCGACATCCCCAAATTGTATTTTTGCAATTAAAGTCTCCTAATACTAGAGTGGGTTGATTGTCGTTAAATATGTGTATTAGATCCTGTTCATTTAGTCTATTGTTTGGTTGTTTATATGCTGCTATTATTTTTAATCGTCCTATTTCTTTTAGAGTGATGTCTATTGCAACCGTTTCTAAACTTCTTAGTTCAATTTTGATTTTTCGTGATAGGTAAGGTGTTTTTTGATGATGATAGCAACTCCACCTGAGGCAATTAATCCTTCTCTGTCTTTTCGATGGGTAGTATATCCAGGAATTCTAAATGTTTCATTGGGAATGAGGTGGGTTTCCGTTATACATGCTATATCAACGTGATGTCTGGCTAGGAAATCTATAAATGCTGATCGTTTAGCTTTAATGCCATTGGCATTCCAATTGACAACTGTTAAATTATTAATGGTACAAACTTTGTTATACGCCATTTTGGAGTAACGATGGCAATAAGTTTAATAGCAATGGTTTTATATGTGGAATAAGCAAGTTAATTATTTGTTTTAAGATTGTTTCTAAGACGGGTGTGGTTGTTGTTTCTTGGTTCGAGTTTTCTTGTACTTCTTTCTGATTCATTTTATTATTTCGGCGTATGTTTTAGTGGCTGTAATAGGTTGGGTTGATGATTTATTGCTTGACGTTGCTTTTGTAGTTGTTTTAGCTTGGTTAGGTTTGCTTAGTTTACTGTATAAGCTGCAACCTCTGTAGTTTGCGGGATGATTTTCTCCACAATTTACGCACTGAGGTAGTTGATCTGGTTTTTTGGGACAATCCGTATATAAGTGGGCACCAGTACATTTCACGCATCTCGGTTCGAGGTGGCAGTAATTCTTAGTATGCCCAAAACGCTGACAGCGTTTACATTGGGCGATATCTTTACTCGTCCTTCGTGGTTCGACGTTAACGATACAGTAGTTTAGCTTTTGAAGGTTAAATATACCATTTGCAGCAGGAGTTTTCTTTAATTCTACGGCGCAGATAGGAATAGGCATTCTTTGCTTATTATATAATCGCGCGACCTTTAGTATTGGGTATTTTAGTTGAATCAATTCCTCCTTTATTTCATTTTCTGATAATGAAATTGGAATATTTCTTATCATAACTGATAAGTTATTTTCTTCGGGGTTTTTGAAGGTATGGAATTTTACGCAGTTTTCGTTGTAATATTTAGTTAGTTTACGGTAATCGTCTATCGTAGTTGTATTTATTCGCAGGAATTTGCCTTTAGTTATAGTGGTAAATTCGTTTCCTGTCATCGCTTTTATGTCAGCTAAAACTTCTTTGTAATTCCCTGCTTCATGTAGGTATATGGGAGGTATTTTAATTTTTGGTGTGTTGGATTCGTCAGCTTGATCGATGTTCATTGGACTTGATGGTTGTTGTTTTGGTGTGTCATTATTACTAATTATTTCAACTTGGGTTTCCTTGTTGATACCGTTATCGGGAATGTAGAACCTATTTGTGGTAATTAGTGTTGCGGGATTAAATAAATACCTTTTAGCTGTTTCTGAGATTGGTGGTGAAAGATCACTGCTGTCGCGTTTTTTACTCATGATGCGTTGGGCCCTCCGAAAGGCCCAGTTTGTTATTAATTGAATTAAGGTCTTAAAAACAGTTTGTTTGTGTTAATATCTATCACTGCAGCTTGTGGTACTGCACAAAACACTGATAAATAGCTCGAACTCGTTGTCGCTGCGACGAACTTTTACATCCGCTCGCTTCGAAGGCTCGGGTTAAACTCTCCTTCTCTTTTATGTTCCTTAAGACTTACTTCATTAGAATCCGGTAATCGTCGTATCTTCATTTTCATTGAAGACTGACACTTTCCTTGTAGACGATACTTTTTTGTTACCCCGCCGCACAACATTTTTTTAAATACTAGCTTTTCATGGTTCGAGTTTAGATGGCTGTAAGTCTCTTTTAACTGTTCTTTCATAAGTTCAGCAAAAACAAGTTGTTTTCTCACTGTAGCTACATTTTTAAGATGTTTACCTGAGACATTTAATAGCTTGTTGACTCTTGTGTTGGGAGTTAAGTTGGCTTGCTTTAAAGATGCAAGCTTTTTTGGCACACGTTCATAACGTTTTTTATATTTTAGATATTTCTTCTTGTAACTGTCCATTTGCAAAGTCATTCTTTTTTTCTCTCTATATCGTCTTACTTTGTTTGCTGCGGATCTTCTTTTTCCACAATCTTGTCTTGACTGAAAACTCGATGGTCTTGTTCTTCGTGTATCTTCTGTGTCAGATGCGGGAGGAGTTATCTCTTGCAGTAAAAGCTCTTCTCTAATTTTGTATTTTTGTCTTTCTCTGTAATTTTTAGAATTTGTTTTCCATTGTCGTCTTTGATTTCTCTGCGCCCTTGGGTGTTAAATCCTTAATCACACGTTTAACTTTATTCTCTTTTTGTCGTAAATATTTTTGGCGCACTTTTTCCCGCTGTTCTTCCCGTTTTACTGGATCTTCCCTTATTTTCCTTCGTCGTTCTCGTTCTTTTTCTCGTTTTCTTCGTAATTGATCTTCTTTACTGACTGGTGCATTTTTATTTCTAGCAATTGTACCAAGTGAATATAATATCTGAAAGCCGAAACAAACAGTTCCTCATAAATCATTTCCGTGTAGGTAATAGCGTCATTCCCGTGCCTAATCAATGGCATGGGAATTACACGGGAATGACGTTATTGCAGGTTATGTTGAATTAATAACGCAGATATCTATCCAATGGCGCAATTATTGAAACGTTGGAATACGTGAATACTAACTAATGCGTAACGCCAATATCAAGTAACTTACCACGGAAAATGACGGGTACTAACGTTACAACCACCTAATTAGCAATTGCAATACAACTGCACTCTTTGCCAACGGTTTTTAAAACAAAATGACATGGCGTTTGTTTACAGCTGAGAAGGTATTCGTAGAAAACTGCAGCGTTAGTACTAGCAGAGCCATCTATTATCGTAAAAACTAAAGAGATATTTCAAACACGGGAATGATTATAATTTTGGGAGACATAATTTCAGGTTTAATTTTTCATAAAATAAAATAGAAATGGCCCAATTTTAAACAAAAATGCAAAATAATGAATTCCTTAGACTATCTCTGAGTAATAATAATTATAATAATTGCTATATTTGTTCAAGTAATACTATAATAATGTACCTAGGTTAGAGTAGGGACATGCCACGGGAATGATAATATTACATATAAATATTTTTTAAAGTATAATTATATATATATTTTCCTAATTTTTTTATTGAAATCCACTAATTGCATATTATATTAGAATAATACCTTTTTAAAACTTTTTTTGTTGTTGACTGTTATCTTTAATTTGTGTGGTGACATCAAAATTGCCACTTTCCAGACATTTACCCATATCTGTTATAGGCCGGTTCAAATAGGTAGCGATCTAGCGCTACTTGAATTTCTTATCGACCGCCTCTGATCAAGATCCGTTGTATTCTGAGTAACAGGGGCAGCTCTAATTGGATGTGGCTCTTCACCACGTACAGCGGTTTTGGGAAGGCAAATGCTCTAGTTCAATTCGCTTATCCTACCCCCGACAGTGTCTCATTAAATTTATGATCAAAATAGATATATACGACTAACAATTCGTTTCCTATACAGCAATCTGTTATCCTATTTCTAAATCGTGCACTAATACCTTGTCACTGCAGGGTTTTCACAACTATCCATGACCTCTGCTTGGATTTCTTCTTACCCGAGCATTCCAGACTTCAATATGAATATACCAGTGCACATTTGGTGATTATTGTATAGTGCAATTTTGCGAAATTGATGATCGAATAGTTTTTATGCATCATTTCCGCAAAGGCAGTTCTTCGTACAACTGAAGTGTAATTCCTTTTTTTATTTATTTATTTCGCACTCAGCCAACAGCCGTTAGGCCAATTATAGGCGTCGCTGTGCATTTATGGGGACTTCCAACCCCACTAACGACGGTTATGATGTTGTTATGACCACCGGGACCAACTATTTCCGTGACAGCCGTATCACGAGGCGCCGAGAGATACAGCCGTGAAACTCCCATCCAAGTTCTGACCAGAGAGAGCGCTGCTTAACTCTGCTGATCGAACGTGGACGCTTGTTCAAGCTACACCATCCGGGACCTGGGAAGGTCTCCTAGAATACGCTAACGAGTGACATTTCAAGGTGATTAACCTCCGATATTTCTTTAAGAAACGTATGCTCACATTTTATCGGCGTGTACTGGTTAACTCATGATGAAATGCAAGATTAAACTTGCAGAGGTCTAGAATACCTACATTCCAGAATCAGCTAAATGACGCCGCGCCTCGTTTTCCAATCCACACCAAATATAAGCATAATAAAACCCAGCTTGCCAACATTTCTCAATTTCCTACTATGAAACCAAAAACAAATTGCTTTATCTCGCACTTAATGTGGAAATAAAGAAAGCGATAACATTCTCACTAACCAAAGTAATGCTAGCGACACGCCTTTGAATTAACATTGAGCAGTAGGTAACCAATAAAACCCTCCGTTTATAAAGTGCGCTACTGTTGCCTCAAAAACGAGCCCATGCTCTCATTCTTCGAATACCTTTCTCGTGATATATTTCCTATAAATGTTATAAATAGCTGCCAAAGCTTAAGTTACGCAAAATACTGTTTGTTGTAGGATCTGCAAAGAAAAATTGCTCTATCGTGTCAGTGCTTGTAAGCACACATCTATTTTGGGGGGGAATCTTTTTCTTGTTCTAAACGTTCACTAGAACTCCAAATTCTGCAATTGCCTATTTATATTTCCCGAAATGAAACGTAGCTTTCTCAGAAAAGACAATTCCTGCATGCCTTCTTCTTCTGCAACTTGTTCACATATCAAGGTTTTAAATTCAAGACGAGCTACTTTAGCAAACTGTGATATGCTAAACGAGATATATAATATAAGCTTACGGAGTGCCTTTTGCATAGGGGGCCGAGAAATATTCAATTCTAAATTTGCCGGTGTAGTAGATTCCTTAGCAGCTCGTAAACACGACTGTCGAATACGTTCAACATTTTGCTCAGAAATCCTTAAACGTCCTGCGTTCGTAGGCTAGCAGTGTCTTTAAATTGGTTATATTACTGCTTGATTGACTTATCGTAGGTGGGATGGGTGTGATACTAGAGCTGAAACTCAAAATATAGCAGTTATCCTGAAAAATTCTAAGAGAGTTATTCTAATAGTTTAATATTAAAATCACCGTGTTATTCAAAACTGTTACAACCTAGAATAAATAAAAATATCGAATTCTTGCCATATGTGAGACTGATGTTGATATGATATCAAATCAGCAAGCCATGAAAAAGTAGTTTATATTTTTTCCGTGCTTTACATATTATTACGGCTTGAACAATAAACGTATTTGCAGAAAGTGCACTTCATTTTCAATTCCACTACGATTATATAGACCTACTATCAAATATGAACTGACCTTAGTAATAGCAGAAAAAGGCGTTAAAATCGATTATGCGTTAATGTTTAATCTGCTGAAACGTTACACAACGCACATCGTAAACTCTCACGCTTATCGATTTAGCTATCACTGTTCGGCTTTTCATTACAAGCTCATTAGTTTATCAACATATATTTTAGTTAGCATCAGCAGTAATTACATGTTGCTTACAGTAGAACGATGTGACGTAATTGCCTTATTATGTTTTATTTATCCCCGTCGTTTCCTCCTAAACTAATTAGCTTAACCTGAAATCTCTCATTATAAGCTCCCTGATTGTTCTAAGTTTAGACTTTCCCCAATTATGTATGCAGAGTTATCTGTTTGTACTAAACTTTTCAGTGTTAATATATTAAAATATATTCAACAACTACAGGAAGATAATTAGGTTATCTTACAGTACCGATGACTAGAGCAATATGGACATTGTTGAAACATCTGAGAGGAAGTGGCTTGAAGCTCTTCTCAACTTTGCAGTGTACCAAAGCACCCACGATTATACCCAGAATTTCTGTATACTTAAAATATTCAAAGTATGGTCATTTATTCACTCTAAAATATTAATACATATCTGTTTTATTACATGACTTACTCTGAATTTTCCAAATAAGTCAATCTTTCCGCATCTTATATAAACACTCTTGAAGAAGTTGTCACTACATCCACCGCGAAGCAAATACAAGGTGTACCAGATATGACAATAAAATACCAGATAACCATATTGCCTGATTAATTCCCAGCGAAAACTTGAAATAAAAAAATTTATAGCGCTTAGTTTACTCACACGGAGTAGCTCGGACAAGAGAATGATGGCGATATTAAGCATGTCTGAAATTGATTCAGAAAAGTAGGTCAGTTACAACTATAAAGCTAATTATAATTAAAACAATAATATTCGCAATTTATTAGGAAATCCAACAGACAAACTTAAGACTTTAGAGGAATCTAGAATCTACGAAATTGAACGTTCCCATTGTGATTCTCAAGATATTGGACAAAAACCTTGTAATTTTGGTACTAGGCTTAAAGAGCACATAGGTCATTTTAAATTCAACGGATTCGAAATATTTTATTGCCTAACATATTTACGAAACAGGCTAACCTAAAAATTGCAAAAGCGTTAACTTCCACAAACCAGCTAAATTATTTTGAAATGTTGTCCATTTTGAAGAATCCAGATAAGAAGCCTTTGCACAAAGATGGAGAACCCATCCCCTACTCTGATCTATACTCTTTATTCAAGTTGACACCTGACTGGTCGCTTAGAACACGCCCTCTGGGTTAGACAGTATAAATAGTGTTAGAACGTGCGGGAGTGCTGACTTTCACTGGTGATTTGCTCAAGAGAATATCTTCAGCCAACTTGGGCAGGCAGCAGGTCGTGTTAGTTTGTCTCCAAGGACACCCAAGATGACAGCTTAGCTGTCGAAATACGTATTTAGCGGTTGTTAAGTATTTATGCGGTTAAGGGTTTTTAACAAATTGTGTTAGCTAATATACAGTTTTTTTGTTTCTTAATTTAGAAATTTATATGATAACAGTATTTACTACATATTTATCTGACATTTATATGAACTATTGTATGAAGTGGCATTCGTTTCTAGGACATATTCTTACTTATTTGCTTTACCACTACAACAAATTCGAATTAATGAATACTTTGCTGTTCGTGTTGTAAAGATTATGTATGTTCTACTTAATAGTAGCCTGTAATTGGTTGATCTGCTGGCTACTTTCTAAAATAAGGAAATAAATAAATATATAATAAGGATAATTAAAATAATAAGATAAATACAAAAAATCTTAATATGATGCCACAAAGACAAATGAAACTAAAACGTTATAACATTTTTAAATCTCAATATAGGTATATTTATAGTTTAATTATTGCAATATAAATAATCATCTGTTTTCGATATTACCAATGATAACATTTTCACGCTTGTCGTCCAGTATAACTTTGCAAATGAAAACGTTCTTTGGATTAAAACTGTTAACTGCTTCCCTAAAACTATGATAATGTTCGGCATAAAACACAGCCATTTCTATCCAAGTTTACCACCTAGATGAACCCATTACTGACTCGTTTATTAACTATCGCAGATCCATTTTAAAAATAATTTGATGCTCTACTAAAACTCAGTAAAATTGAAACACACAAAATTGAGATTTGCAGGGCTGTATCTCCCTTAATATCTAGTTACTAAAATAAGTTTTTTGTATTCGCTCCCCAAACTGATTACTTTGGAAACTGTCTAGGATCCTCAAAATGGACATTTAGAGGCCTTGTACTTAAAGTCGTCAGGGCAACATTTTAGCGGACTCAAACATTAGTTGCCATGACGACTTTAATTACAAGGCCTCTAAATGGGCATTTTGAGGATCCTAGACAGTTTCCAAAGTAACCAGTTTGGGGAGCGAAAAATACATTTTCGCGCGGCCTCCTAATATAATGCCGCTTTAACGGTAATTGAAACTTCATATTATAATGTTTGGAGAGCTAATACAAAAAAACGTTGTATGCAACACGTCCTCAAATGGCTTTAGAGGACTCATCTTCATATTACGGACTCGGCTGCGCTTCGCTCCGCCTCGTCCGGAAACATTACGATTCGTCCCCTAAAGCCTTGCTTTGAGGACTAGTTACATAAACTACTATTATGCTCTATTTTACTCACATAATTTTCTTTAAAATTTTATAACACAGAATGGAAATATTTTCTAGGAGAAAGCCAAAACTGTTGCGTCTTTCTATAAAATAAGTAATTTGGTAGTTAATAGGTAGCAAAGATTTGGATTAAAAGGGAAATATCCAATCCAGTGGAAAGATCGTGACGGTTCGTGCATACAGAGCGGCAAAGCACGGAATGTCCAAATATAAGATCATTTTCTCGACCCTGTGAAATTACTTTTCCTGTTAGAGACCGTTTACATTTAGGCTGCGATATAAACTTCGGTCTCGTTAGAGCAAAATGAAAATCCCAAGTGAGC
>CALNHX010010391.1:0-40706 GCA_940337035.1 Agriotes lineatus | reverse complement strand
GTTCGCTGCGCTCACTCAGGCATCAAACGGTCCTCGGTAGTGTAAATCTAACCTATAGTCCATTTACTTGACATCTGCACTGTCAGTGTCAAAATTTAAAAAAAAATCTTGACTACCTCAAAAACTTAGAACAGAAAATAAACAGGAAGGCGCATTTGTAAGAAATCCGTGCTACCGCGATGGGTTTTCAAAATGGCGGATGGTTGTTTCCTTTTGGCAGTGGCGTATCATATCGAGAGGGTGCATGTGCAGCAAACAATTTCAACAGTTTTATTAAGTGCACTTTACACTATGTGATTTATGACTACATGTGAGTTTGTGTGACTTCAGTCACTGTCTGTAATTTAAATTGCTTCCTCAGATTGTGTGATCACAAATAATGACCCCATTATACGTTCCCTTCTATGCCCATGACTATTGTTGTGTACAAGTACGTATGACAAGTGACATGTTCAGAGAAATTATCTCTCTATTTGAAGTGAAAAGTAATATTAATACTTACTGATGGAATATAATGCCCCAAGTCCTGGTATTTGGGGTCTGAGAAGAGCCAAAATTAGTCTCAAACTAACTAAACCCCATAACTGTCAAACCGGTATCGTGCCTCATTAGTCATACATGGGTTTTCAAAATGGCCGTTTCCGTCGCCTAGATGTTACAGCCAAGTTAAATGAAATGCGCCTTCCTGTCTATTTTCTGTTCTAAGCTCAAAAATAATGTGTTTTTTATTAGACTGTACAGTAATTTAATTGTTAAAATGTGAAAAATAGCAGTGGTGCCAACATAATGTCAGTTTGACAGTGCAGATGTCAAGTAAATGGACTATACATCACTTGTAAAGTAATATACTATTTCCGGCTGTAGATCATGTAAGTCAGTGATACAGCCTTAGTAACAAAACGTGTAAGTCAGCAATTATATTTGTTTTCTGCTTTCCCTTGACAATGGAACTTAATATTATTACAGGTCACAGAAACTAGATCGAGTCTCAAGGTAGGTCATGAAAGGCGCTGTGATCATACTTGATGAATTGGCAATATGTGAAAAGTTGTTAAACATACAAAGTTTGGTTACATTTTAAATGACAAGTAATCAGTAACGGTGGGTAGAGGGATTTCGTTTACGCAGTGACTAACGTCATATGACAGATTCTTTGTGTTTTAAAGTGTGAAAATTGCTGTTGCTGAGATAGAAGGTTTAGCAGAACCTGGTTGTTCAACTTAACACCATTATTTCCGTAATCCTTTTAACATTCAAGAACTGATAGTACACCATACCGAAATGTAATTATTTTCGGAGGAAATGTTCGAAAAATTAAGATTGATTTTCCTACAAGTTGATTCATTAAAAATTTTCCCTGGCTTTTTTTCTTTGAGAATTACACGATTTATTTATTTATTTCGCACTCAGCCAACAGCCGTTAGGCCAATTATAGGCGTCGCTGTGCATTTATGGAGACTTTCAACCCCACTAACGACTATCATAATGTTGTTATGACCACCGGGACCAACTATTTCCGTGACAGCGGTATCACGAGGCGCCGAGAGATACAACCGTGGAACTCCCATCTAAGTTGTAGATGTAGATAATTGTGTGACCTGAGAAAAAAAGATGCCTGAAATGGCAAAAAGTTAAAAGTTCAGTTCCCTAACAACTTAACCGGTCACTAAAATGTGTGTTCGGTCCCATTTTCGTCAAGAGGATAAACCTGACCTGTGCGCAAAATATTACTTTTATCTATTCCTGAGTTGAAGCAAAAATAGATAACAATTTGTTTTTTAACGTGCTGACCCTGCATATACTTGACCGAAAGTATATTCAATTTCCGCGTGCAAAATATCGTCTTCCTGAGCTATACCTCTAACAGACAGACAGAGAGGCGGACAGACAGACGAATAGACAAGCGGACAGACGAACAAACAGATGGACAGACAGACGGGATTAAGAAAAACTTTTTTTTCGTCATCTAGGAACACAATTACACTACTTCCTTCGACTTTCAGACGAGAGAAGTAAAATACAAAAATTATTTTAATTAGAATAAGGCCAGCTATGTGGACGGCTCAGAAGCTAGTAATGAATTATTTTGTACAAGCAAGAACTGTAAATAACTTCTATTTCGCCTGCATTTTACTGTTTACTGTAAAAATTAAATAGAAAATAATAACTACAACCTTGTACAGTGAACTACAGTTTATTACTTTATTTACTGTACTAATTAACACTCTGAATACGTTGCCCTTTCTAAAATGTGATAATACATTTCAACAAAGCAAGGTTAACTGTACTAACGTAAACTATTACACAAAAACGCAAGATCAGCCAATGACAACATATCAGTACAGCGACATAGCTAAATTGTGAGATATTCCATAACTAACTATAAATAAATATAATAGCAATTATATGACAAAATAAGAGCATGTTTAATAAGTAAGAACGAAATAAACATACAAGAAATATTTTAATATTCAGCTTCAATAAACAACCTACAAACAGTAAATTAAAAACAAACCATAAACATAAACAAAAAACGTTTGTGAACTCAAACATTATTAATAATGAGTTAAAAAAGCAATTCTTTCAATAGTTTCAGACATTCTATTGCGCATAAAATTCACAAGAATTCCACACTGGCCATGGTAACAGTTCCATTTCTTGGTGGTCTTCAAACCACTCCGATACAACGCAAGCCGTATGTATGGGAATACCAAAACAATACGCATCATGTCCTCTAAGTATATCCCTCTCACCGATGGCAATAAAACATTTTCGAGAATTTCAACATATATTTTAGCTCGAAAATGTGGGGGTGACACCATAGGTAGTTCCCCTGAACCAGCAAACGAAGTCCACCCCCAAAATCCTAATCCAACTCGTCCACTTCACGGTATAGGTCTTATATACACAGTTTTATACCACATATTATTTGGTCGCCATAAATTTAAAGGAGTGTCTTGTGTCGGGGAAAAAGTCTCTTTGTTAGAAAATATTACATTTGATAAGTCGCTGTTTAAATTTGCTTTACAAGAATGGAGTTTTGCAGCAGCTGATCAGTTAATAAAGGATTTCTGTAATTAATAACAAAATGCAATCTGAATCGCACAGTATTAAGTGATACTGGAAGATTTAAATCCTCGCGATATGAATGGCAGCCGTAATGTTAGTTAATAGTTAATCCAGTTACTGCCTTATCGTCTTGCTTAGTAGTTTCAAGTTGTTTACCGGGCCTTATTGTGCAAAGAGGCTTGTCACCCTCTTAATGAGACCTATTTACTAAACGAGCAACCAGTGTTCTCTAAAAGACAATATTATGCACAGCAATACAATAATAATGTTTTATCGAAAGGTTTGCTGTTTGACCGATTTCGCTATACGAAAGACCTTCCGCTGCCATACTAATAATCATACCCTTCGTTTCTAATATCGAATAGTGTTGTCCTAATTCTCTACCTGTATCAACCAATAGAAAGAAATACTAAGAAATTTATTTGTCAAATTGACATTTAACTATTGTCAATTAATATTTTAGCACCAGCTTCTACACCACTAGGTAAAAAAAAGTTAATGATAATACAAGACATACATTTTCAAATTTGTGGCTAGTCATTTGAAAACATAGTTTCACAATGTACAATTTGAGTTGCTTAGCCTTGTTCATTTTCAATGGAGTCGAATTTATATGCCATCCTTATAGAGGGTTCTAATGGCGTTGATATACACTTTATTGAAACGATCATTTTCCATACTCCCCCACAGCTTACCTAATGGGACGGTGTATGTGGAACCCCTAATTTTCATATTGTAAGAAACTAATTAATTAACTAACTATAGTAAAATCAGATGGTTAAAACTAACTGTTTAAATTAAAATAATAAACTGATAAATATATTGATGCATTTTACTCATTAAATTCATTCAAACGGCCCTATATGAGAAGTACTTTACGATATAGAATTTAAGTATTTCACGCCCTGTTTACCCAAATGAATCATTTCGACCATTGAAAACGGTGCAGCGGTCTGAACAGTATCAGAATTCTTATTAGTAAATTAGGCCGCCCCACCACTGCAGCTGCACGCGCATCGCCTCGTCGAGAGTTTCCCCACTCCATCGTTGACGTCATTGGCTAAACCCCCGTTCTAGCTTTGACGTCATTGGCCGAACCCCGACTTGGTCGCCGCTCGAAGGGTATAAAAGAACAATCTGTCAGAGACTAAATATTCATTCTCAGCCATTGTTTCTTATAGTCTGGTCGAAAGTCTGCAGTCACATCCGGTGTCATTAATGGCCCGGCTAGACTAAGCAATCTTTGTCAATGTTATAATAGCTTGACTAGATCATGTAACCACAGCCAATGTTGCTAATAGCTTGGTTAAACTAAGCGATCCCGCGGCCTTGTGTTGCTATAGCCGCGGCAAACCGGGAGCTGCTCCATGCGATGCGAAACACGTCTACCAGGCCAATTCCAAGAGACATCCCGCCAGAAGCTCACTGGTGCCCAAACGCGCAGACACCGCAAGAACGCGCTGAAGGACTTCTTCAGGCGTCCACGTATTCCGCCACCGGTGTCGCCACCTTCGCCGCCGAGATCAAAGACACCTAGGGTTCGTCATATCAACTTCCTCATCTGCATCGCCGGTTTTCAGGGGAGGCGCTACAACGCTGTTGACCCGTCCCGGATACATCCAGCCGACTCGCGGAGGTTCGCCGTGCGCCGGGGTCACCGACATCAGAAGGAAGCCATGCGCCGCTCGCAGATAAAGATCACGGCATCGCAATTCATTAATGTTGTATGATCATCTAAATATGTATGTAAATAACAATATATTTCAACGAACTATTTCGTTAACACACACAACTACAACAGAATGAAAATACCAAGGACCAGTGGTAGTGAAATAACTTCTTGCCACAAAGTAAAATTTGAAGACATTAACAGTGAGAAAACTCAGAAACAAAATGTAAGTTCGGCTGCTGAATTACTATCTCACACTACAGCAAGTGTTCTAAAACATTACAACTACTTTGGAATAAAAAAATTAGCTGTAGATATGAGATAACTTGTTAAAAAATAAGCAATTGGTTTGATATTTCAAATTCTTACAATGCAAATGCTTCTGTACCAACAAAAAGCTGTATGGTGTAGATATTAGTACGCGGAATGGAGTATTTGACGAAGTCCAGGACATGGTTTTAAACATGAGGTGTTCCACAAAAAGGAATTTCAATATCGATAAATTAAGACTCTGTAGATTTACTACCTGATGAGTACTTGATAGCTAGAGTACGAAATGGTGCTTAATGTCCAATTACTGGTAATTCTTTGACGAAGAAGACATTCATAAATAATTAACCAGATTCAGAATATCAGCATAGCGAAGTTTATCTTTAGTGTCTACCAGCTCTCAAATACTCAAAAAAGAAATTATATATCAGTCCAAAGAAAACTGATATATTTGGCAGCATGGGTTGCCCGTAAGTTTAAAGAGCAATATCCGGATATGGGCTGCATCTCTCGGCGCCTCGTGGTACGGCTATCACGGAAAAAAGTTGGTCCCGGCGGTCATACAACATCATGACAGTCGTTAGTGGGGTTGGAAGTCCTCATAACTGCACAGCGATGCCTATAATTGGCCTAACGGCTGTTGGCTGAGTGCGAATCAAATCAAATCAAATCAAAATCAAATCAAAATATATTATTGTGATATGCCCTATCGGCTAATGTAATATTATAAATTGATTTTTGTGGTAATTAATTAATTGATTTTAATCTCAAACGGTTGGATCGTTACATTTTGCCAATTTATTATTTTTCGTATATGTAAAGCTGTTTGACAATATACTGTATTTTTATAAATTGTTCTGATTTTTATTCAATGAAATCGTTCCTACACTACTTATTTAACTAATGGGATCACTTTACACAGAATTTTTGGACTGATGGGAAAAACTCAACTGGCGACCTTGTTAAGCCATTATGTAACCTTCAGCAACAAAGCTGACTATTTAAGCTTTTTGTACAGCTTATCTGTACTTCAAATCTGATTCCAACATTTTTAACTTTTATCACAAAAACTCACAGGCGCAAGATCACTTCTTGTTCGTTTGAATCCGAATACCCTGTATATCGACGCGGCTGCTCCGCTTCGATCATCTTGGGCCACCCTTTATCACCGTTTGCGCGCGTAAATCCAGTTATTTCCGCCGAAGCTTACGCCTCTTGATTGGCTAAGGCTCCGCGTGGTTACGCCGTTGGTAGACCTTCGCATGTTTTGCAAGCAGAGGGTAGTCGGCTGAAAGCTATCGAGTGCGACGCACGTGGTTGTGGAGTGTCTTTTTTTCCTGGGGTTTTCCAAGGGCCGCGTCCAGCAATGTCGTTATGAAGTGTTCCTTCATTCCCCACTCGTCTTGGAGGATTTGTTAGCAGGACGCGCAGAGTGCCCGTAATTCTCTCGTTGTACCCAGTCGCATGGCCACACAGACCAATTCAAAATAGACGCCGTCGTCCGGCAGGTACCCACAGGTACCGTTTTAAGATATTGTGTAACCAAGCTATTTTGCTTACGATCTGAACTTACTACCATGTGTGTGTTAATGATTCTGTGTCTAACTTGTCGCTCGCAGAGTGACTGAATTTTCATGCATGTAGCAACCTATGAAATTACCATATATCCGGCCGCCATTGTTGTAAATCGAAACGCTTCGGCAGTTTGTGATTCATAGCTTTGGGCGCGGCAAAATCAAGTGAGTTTATCGTGTTGGTCTACGCCGTGTCGCCGGCTCACTTGCGCGAGCAATCAGCTGTGTAGTGCGTGACCCAATTACGCGAGTTTGTCGTTGTGGGCGATGGACTTTGATCGCTCTTACCTGCAAATCAATCGTTGTTTGTATCTGAACTAAAAGTAACCATTACTGTGTTGTAAATTTATGTGTTTCTTTTAACATTGAACCTTTGCTTTATGTACGTCCAGTTAAGCGATGCAATTACTGCTAATTTATGTGCTCCGGGCACCTTCACCGATAATTAACTATTTGTTCTGCGTTTGGCTACACCCCGCGACACGGTCGCTGTAAAGTAGTGGGCTTCGGTTCATCGGCTGTATTTATTATTCATATTTAACCAATAACGTTCGGTAGTTCGCTTAACGGGTCAACCAAGGTCTGTTGTTTTGGTATTGAACGTTTAATGGATTTGTGTGTTCTAGTATTAGCGCGCGAACTCCAGCTGGGGGCACTAATTTAAGCCCTACGTTTATTTAAGGCGACATATTTGTTGCCCCTTTGATTCTTTGTTGTAACGTCAGTCAATAGATACCTATGTAATTAAGAGATTTATTATTGTGTACGACCTCTGCATGCTCTTTCCAGATTAAACAACTATTGTCAAGATCGATGTACAACGGAACTTGAGCGTTGGAGTGTGCAGGTAGGTCTGGCAACGCCCCCGCAGTGGCAGTACTTACCCGAATTAGTAACGCAAGCACATATTTCTCGAATTTGTAATCCAAGATCGATATTTCTCGAGTGCTTTCATGAAGTAGTACCCAGTGTACTTTCCGTCCCGTCTCACCGTCCAGGTCCGGTTACACGAGGATACTTAGAGACAGATTTGGTGGCGCCCTTCTATTTTTGATTTACCCCGTTCATGTCACGCCACGCTTGCCCAGTGATGTACCGTTTGAACCACGCCCAACTCCCTGAGCGCTTCAGCCGAGGCCTTAAGCCTATTTTAACGAATCTCAGGGCGAGCGTGCCACCCTTTCCCGGACTTAACCAGTTGTGCGATACTCACCTCGCGCGGGTGTCGTTAAGTCATTTTAATACCGTAACAACCTAACCGCACATTTTACGCAGAAAAACAAATCAAAGTTGGCTTAATTTTAAACCTACCTCTGCTATTACCAAGAACACTATACTAAGGACACGCAACTCCCGTTTCGAAGCGGACCGCTAAAAGCTGACAAGTAAGGCGGCTGTGGTGTACAATTATTCATTCACAAAACTCGTGAACTGTCAATGTCAAACATTTGCTGAGTGTAACTGGAAATTCGGACCATGTTTTAACAATTAATAACACACTTGAAATACACTCCATTGGATTAACAACCGTAAACTGACTTTTAACCGCGATTACAGGTTAATTTAGCTCGCTTCCAACTCTCGAACGGCAGTACACGCTGTCGACAGCGCCGCGACGGCTATCCCCGACATAAGGGCCGCTTTTATATACAGCCGTCATAGGAAGTTGCATCTCCTTAGTATAGTCTTCTTGGCTATTACATAACAATGCGTTGCCTAGGTGATATTACGTAAGTAAATAAACGCCACTTTAAAACAAAACATTCAAGTGACGCTACCTGAAATAGAACTCTTCAAAAGATGCCACAAAAAATTCACTGTTTTAAATTTTAGGATAAACGGTTTTCTGTCGATATTCTGTTCTGCGATGGGTATTAGACATATAGCGGCACGCCAGCAAAGTCTGCGATGAATGGAACTCTTTATTCTCGGTTGGCCTGTCGTGCAAGCCACCTGCAGCTCACCAAAGCGATGCTTGTAGCTCGATTCTGATCTCAGATCCTTTTTCTACAGTTATGGCTCCACTGTACGATGAATGCTCCTTCCTCAAGCTTCCAGGCCCTGGACCTTGAACAACTCCGCACCAAAAACACCAGCTTAACTCGATGCACTCATCAACACTTTTACCATCTCCAGAGGCGCCATGAATTAAAGCAAAGCATCTGCAGCCTAACCATGATACTCTACTACTGTGAAAATATTCTTTGTAATTGGATAAATTGGTATTTATTATTTTTTTATTGGGCGTTTTGTAGGAGCCAAAAAACATACAAGCTTCGCTTCTGGCTCTCCTAATTGTTTTTGTTCACATTGTTCTTACTTTGTTATTATAAAGTCAAAGCCTGGTATGATTATATTTTTATATTCAAGGCTATTTGTAATATAGTTTTAAATTGAAATTATTGCAAGGCTAATGGTATTTTTTCAAATTACCACATTTATGGAATATTTTAAAATAATATTAGGAATGTTTGAATTATTTTTAATTTTTATTATAATTGCATTGGCTTAAATTGTGTTTATCGCATCACATACCAAACTAAAACTCAACGAAGGCTGATGATATATTGATAAGTGGAAATATTGGAATATCGAATATCAGTATATCGAATATCGATATCTCGATATTTTTATACTTTTTGATATCGTATATCAATATACAAATTTTAAGATCTCCACCCTCCCCATCAGTGGCGTAACAAGACGGTTTGGCGCCGGTGTGCAAGAATAAATGATAGCCGCTGTAGACAAGCAGTTTCAGAAACAAGAGGGAGGGGGGGTCAATTTTTGGTCATGCAACATTTTCAATTTAAAATATAATTAATAAGCTCTTTTCTTAACATGAAAGGTTCTTCTTCTTTGGGCGCTACGGTCCTTGTAGGACCTTGGCCTGCTCAATGACCTTTTTCCATTCTTCTCTGTCTAGGGCCTTTCTTCTCCAAGTTCTTATTCCCAGTTGTTTTAAGTCATTTTCTACGTCTTCGTTCCACCTTTTTCTTGGCCGTCCTCGCTTCCTCCTACCCTCTGGTTTTCTTTCGTATGCCATTTTTGGCGCTCTATTGTTTTCCATTCTTGCTAGGTGTCCCAGCCATTTCAGTCTTTGTGTCTTTATTGTCGTTACTATGTCTGGGTCTTCGTATAGGTATTTTAGCTCGTGATTCATCCTTGTTCTCCATTCTTCTCCTTCTTTTATTGGTCCGTATATTCGTCTTAGTATTTTTCTTTCAAAGATGCATAGATTTTTTTGATCTTCCATTTTTAGCACCCACGTTTCGCTTCCATATGTTACTATTGGTTTAACAATAGTTTTGTATATTCTTTTCTTGATGTTTCTTGATGTATTTCTGGATTTAAATATGTTTTTGAGCGCATAGAAGCTTTTGTTTCCAGCTGCTATTCTTGTTTTTATTTCTTCGCTTGTTTCGTTATTGTTTGTAATTGTACTTCCTAGATATTTAAATTCCGAGACTTCCTGTATTGTGTGATTATCTATTTGTATATTGTTTTGTTCTCTTCTTATATTTCTTGTGTTCAGCATGTATTTGGTTTTTCCATCGTTTACTATTAATCCTGCCTTCTTGGCCTCTTTTTCTAGTTCCCGATATGCTGTCCTTAATGCTTGTTCTGTTCGTGCTATGATCACTACATCATCTGCGAATGCTAGGTATTGGCAGCTTCTGTTATATATGTTTCCTCCTGGATTTGTGTCTATTTTCCTTATACATCTTTCTAATACTAAGTTGAATAATGTTGAGGATAGGGGGTCGCCTTGCCTCAATCCTTTTTCAACTTCAAATTGGTTAGAGAGTTTTCCTTGTTTTCTTACTCGGTTTGTAGTTTGAGATATTGTCATTTTCACGAGGCTGGTTAGTTTTTCAGGGATTCCGAACTCTTTCATTGTTCTTAACATGAAAGGTTACTTACTGCAAAATAAAACACATTTAGATGTTTCAATCTTTTATTAAATATAACATAATAATAATAATAATAATCCCATTATTGCCTATTGGGACATAGGGTATTCGTATATTCTCTCCAATTGTCATTTTCCTTTGCTATTTGGCTCAGTTGTGCTATAGTCTTTCCTATCTCTTGTTTTACAGTTCTCCTCCACGTTTTCCGCGGGCGTCCTCTGTTTCTGAAACCCTAAGGGTCGAAAATCAAAACTTTTCTGCAAATTTCAGTTTCATTTTTTGGCAACGTATGCCCTAACCATCCACATTTTCTTCTCCTAATTTCTATATTAATGTCCACCTGATTTGTTCGGTCCCAAAGATCTTTGTTCGAAATAATGACTGGCCACCAAACACCTATTTACAAACACCTGCAATTTCTGCTTTACCAGTTCTGTAACCGTCCACGATTCCGACCCATAAAGTAGAACAGGTTTTACCGTTACATCAAACACTCGCAAAATATAACATGAAACATTAAAATACATATGAAAATACAAAAACAAAAACCACGTAAAAGGAATACAAATTTAAATAATTCACAAGAAAAATAAAATATATACCAGGTGAGTTATTTAAAGTGTTACAATGCGATATCTCGAAAACGGTTTACAATATTTTCATGAAATTTTTGTGAGATAATAGGGAGATGGGGGACATATAAAAACATATTTTCGACATTTACCTCTTTTTTTTTGAGGGGTGGGGGGCAACTTTGGAATTTTAAATAGGATGATGTACTTTTGTTTAGAAGATTCGAATCTACGTAAAAAACTACGTATATATACACAACATTCTTTGATTTGCTCTTTCGGTTACGAAATTATAGTGACTAAATTTTGATAGAAATTAAAAAATAAATAAATTTTACCAATAAATCAAGTTCACTTATTTTAAAATTAGAATTCGTTTCTATAGAAATGCGTTAGTTCTACTTAAGTAAGTTGAGAATTTTGACGTTTTAACGAAAATTTCCCATTTCTTGAAATTTATAACCTAATAAATCATAATTCCGTAAACAAAAGCTAATCAAAAAATCTTTTGTAGACATACGTAGTTTGTTACGTAGATTCGAATTTTATAAACAAAGTACATCATTCTATTTAAAATTCCAAAGTTACCCCCCACATCACAAAACACAGATAGGAGGTAAATGTCAAAAATATGTTTAAATATGTCCCCCCATCTCCCTATTACCTCACAAAAGTTTCATGAAAATATTGTAAACGGTTTTCGAGATATCGCCTTGTAACACTTTAAAAACTCACCCTGTAGATATACATATGAATATAAGCCGTTCACGATTTTTTTGGGTCAGGTGAGGCTATGGCCATCTAGTAATTTTGTTGGCAGAACTTCTGTTGCAACTAAACTCCCTCATGGAAATTGACACTTTTTGTGTTAGGTTAGGTTGTTTTCAATTTAAGGTTATATTTTCTGAATAGGTACATTGTTGCCGGATATTCTCTGGTTTCCACATCGACTCGCGTTCTTTTAAATTTGGTATGTCCTTTTTAAATTGGAAGTAGCATCGTTTAATGGAAATTTTTTGTTGTAACAAAATTATTTTGGGCATTTTGACTTTTCCTTTGGCGGAAATTAAAATTATTTTTACACATTTGATAAATCATTTATTTTCTTACGAATATTAAAATAATAAATCTGGTAATGTGGTGGCAAGAAAATGTCGAACAGACACTGACAGAAAAAAAAAGTTGCATCGCTACATTATCGAATCAGTTAGTCCAACATGAAAAGAAAAAATCATAGCCAACTCTGTCCCAAAAAGGTCGTGAACGGCTTATATGTAGGTATAGCACTTTAATTTAACTCTCTTTTGCGAGACTTTGCTAAAGCTAACATATCTATCAGTGAATTAAAACCAAGCGTACTGGCTGTTACTTTCTCGATACTCAGTAATGCAAAACTCTTTAGGCGCATTTGGCTCATCTTACTTAGCAAAAAGTTTTTAATAATTTTTAATTTAGAAAAAGATCTCTCTGTGGAGGCTGTAGTGACGGGATGTAAAAAATAGGATATAAGCATATATATAATACACATATATTGCTAGTAGGGTCTCGGAACGCTAGAAAACATTACGGCGCCGACATAGTCTCACTTAGAGTATAACGCGTCTCGTGCGCATGCGTGGGAATTCGAACTCCGCCTTTAGAAGCGAATTTTAAACTTGATCACTTCGCCATTGGGCGGACGACGCCGCCGCCCTTGCGCACCGCTCACCGTTATACATTGAAGAGTTGGTTGTCTGTCTCACTTCCTTGGTGAGTTTCCCACTCATAGCCGCTAGCAATATAGTAAGTATTAGATATATGGATCTAAGCTGTCTACAAATCTTGAAAGCTAGCCAATGATGTGTGATTATACAGACATTTTTCTCCCACTTCCTTCGCTGATAAGCAAAATAATATTATTTGTGTATGAAGATCGAAATTGTACAATTTACTTTAGTAAGCCGTCATCGAGATCAGTTTCATAATCATACGTAGTTTGAAGTAATTTGGCGCTCTCTATGACCTCTGTATCTGAGGCAATCGTCAGAAATTTGCGGTTTAAAATTTTGAATTTGTAGTATGTTACTATGTATGCACTATGCACTATGAAATATAAGAATCACAAACACACACTAGAGCTGGAACTTCTAATCTACTCAAAAGAAGAAAAGACTGCGCACTCAAAAGAGCCCAGTGGCGCTCACATACATAGTCTGTTGCCGCTTTGAACCACTATTCTAGAAAAACTTTTATTTTCACTAAAAACTCCGCTACCGCGGCGCCTATATAGATTCGGCGCCGAGGTTCTTTGCACCCCCTGCACATATGATAGTTACTCCACTGCTCCCCATCCAAATACAACTCACCAGGTACTTACCTTCTTGGTTGCAAAGTTTGTGGTTTTGAGGTCTCACTGGACAAAGCCCAGATTGATTGCAAAAAACAAAACTTTTAGATAGATACTTTGTTAAATATAATGGATCTACTTTCAAAAGCTCAAAAGATTTTGACAAAAAAAATTGTTACTAAAATTCTTAAAAAGATTATTGGTGTTCCAGAATATGTAATTAGATGATTAATTTTGCAAACACCATTAAATTTACAAGAATAAAATTTCTAAACACCTCAGCAAAAAGCCCTAAAAATCTACGAAAAGACAGAACAAACGCTAAAATAAAAATCTGTAAAAGGCTTTACTCAGAACTTCCTTCGCAAGTGGACATTGGAACACTGAATATTTTGGAAAACAAAAGGCAACTAAGGGAAAACAGATCTTAACGTTCCTAATAATACTGAGCCAATAAAAGGAAACACTTGGTAATCAAATTACAACAATTTGAAAATAAAAAAAGAGATTTGAACTCAGGCCGATTTTAGCCCTTACGGAAGGCATTTCATAGGGAAATAAGCAAGCCGCGCGCAGCGCACCCGTCGATCGCATTCTGCCACAAAACTGTGTCTCATGTTGCTGCGTAGCGACTGTATTACATCTAACAGCTTAATGTTACCTATTTTTGTTTTTTACAATAATTACCCTGTACCTCTTGGATCTCATTTTTGTCAAGGGTAAATCCTGAGCTATATGAAAATTAATACTTTTATCTATTCCTCAGTTGATGCAAAAATAGACAAAATTAATTTTTTTAAGGTGCTCACCGTGTATATATTTGACCGAAAGTGTCTCGATTACATGCCAGGTAGACATATAATCAGCACGCAAAATATCGTCTCCCTCCAACAAATAGTTTTTGAGTTATACCGGCAACAGAGAGGCAGATCGACGAACAGACAGACAGACGGAAGTGAGAAAACCAGTTTTTCGTCATCCAGGGACCCTGAAACGTGAAAATCTGAAGAAATCTCGAAAGGTGATTTTTTCGCGATTACGATACTTTCTTCGTCTTTTAGAAGAGGAAAGTAAAAATAACAAGAAAGTATAAAAAGCCAGTTTAGTATTTTG
Source organism: Agriotes lineatus (assembly GCA_940337035.1). Classification (NCBI taxonomy): domain Eukaryota; kingdom Metazoa; phylum Arthropoda; class Insecta; order Coleoptera; family Elateridae; genus Agriotes; species Agriotes lineatus. The sequence goes on along the minus strand of CALNHX010010391.1, from coordinate 26,199 downwards.
TAATAGTCATTTGTAGTGTAATTTTATGTTTCTCTATTGTCTGTAGTCAAAATTTGGAGAGTGGTTTTAGTATTAAAGAACCTCTTATTTGGGCAAACAATATACAGAGTGTTATTATAGAAATCAACGCAATAAATTTAACCATACAAAGATTTCATCATTTATATATTTTTTTCGAATACCCCACGAAAACTGAGTTAAAATCAAAAATAGTGTTACTTTAAAAATGTCTACCCTATGGAATAATATTTCAATTTAATGATATAAAACACAAAAAACATTTTTTTTGCCCACTAACAAAAACTGCATAAGTACTGATAAAACTTTTAGTTAGCATCTGATTACTAACGTACCTTATTAAATGAGGCAGGTAAGTTATTGACTGTGTGTTTTGGTGTTAATTGATAATCGTATTGTATACGTTTTATGCTGACAAAAACTGTGTGACGTTTGCATAATCATTTTTATCATTTTCAATTTTAACTTACAGTGGTTGACTGAATCGCTTGTCAAATGTAGGAGGGATATATGATTGAAAATGTATTCTATTAAAAAAAGATTAATAGAAAAGTTATTCAGTTTTGTGATCTTGTATCACTGGTAAAATTATTACGTAAACTTACATAATATCAACTAGTACGGCTTCCTTTTAATTACTACATAAATATATTTTGTTAAGACAGATTTGGAATACATAATATTTGGTTTACATTAGCATTAATATATTTTTTGTATATAAGAAGGGTAGTGCATATGCTCGGTTCAATTCCCGCAAGGGCCGAAATTTTTCCGCAGTCCTGGCGATTGGAATTGGGCTCGGTGAGACCATTCACAGTTGGGCACCAAATTAACTGTGCTCTACTCAGAACACAGACCTAAAATATAAAGTAACAAGGTCACCACATCACCAAGATACACACCTCACACAATGGTTGCTGCGCAAGCACAAAAGAAGCGTTCCAATTTTGTAACCCGAATCCGGGACAAGTTGAGCACTGTACCGCCAGACGCAAGCGTATAAATCACCAGCTTCTGCACCGCAAGGTAAAATGAGGTTACGGACAATACATATTGTAATGATATACATAGGGGTATATAAAAATCAAAATTAAAATGGGATTAAGGAATTACAATAGTTACAATAATCAGGATCAATTTAAATATGAATTGGGAATATGAATAATTATGATGCAATTAGAAAAGAAAATAGAATTTATAATTGAGTGGAATATGGCTATTTGAGAAACAAATGGATTCAAATATTGTGTAATATTTAAAAATATAAGGTTTGAAGGGAATGACAATCGAAATAAATTATTATAAGTAAGAGGTAGAAATAAAATAAGTATATAGAGTGTTAAAAGTATAAAATGATATCGTTAAGGACTTTTAATTATTGAGATAACAAATTTAAAAAATGTAGCAGTAAATAATTTTGGTGTAATTAAAAGTATATATAAGTATATTTTTCGATATTAAAAAGGGTTAAGTGTAAAACTAAATTGGCTTGGTAATATGGAAATTAAATTTAACCTAAGAAGAAGATGAATAAAACTAAGGAAGTATACAAGTATGTGGTGAAAAACTAATTGAAAAGCTGAACTAATCTACAAATGAGAAACAACTGGAGTAAAATACTAAGGGCCGGTTGCAGAAAGCAATGTTAAGTCTGGTGTTAGCTAACATCGCGCCAAAGTGGGCAAAATCGCATCAAATTTTGTTTACTAATGTATTAGTTACCATAAGCATTTGAGATTTGATTCGTTTTTGTTCACTTTGACGCGATGTTAGCTAACACCAGACTTAACATTGCTTTCTGCAACCGGCCCTAAGTGATTTATTGGATAATTACATTTGACATTGTATAATAATTGAATTGGATTACGTCGAGATGTTGGAGCTAAGGGAGAGTTCCAAGGGAGAACCGTCAGTAGAGAAAGTACGTTTCAGGAAATTGGCGGATACGGTGTTGGAGTTAGGTGGCTAAAGCTAGGGTCTATTTGGTTCCATGCTGTGGAAGAGTTTGTATCCCTAATTCTGGTCAGTTGGACATCTTGTCTGTCATTGGAGTTTTTCGTTGTGATTGGGAACTGAAGAGGTTGGAGTCGTAGGCAGAGTGAAACAGCTTGGTTGACATCCAGGTCATTGTTAAGTTCAAGTGAAAGGTGGGTGATTATAAGTAGTAAGGTAAGCACTGAAATAAGAAAATAAAGACTAAAAAGGTGAATTTGTTATTAAAGAATTACTTACTGGTTGATATTGTTGTGTGGATGTGACACGATATGGTATTTGTCATTTAATTTTCAAAATTGTTTGACATATCATTTGACAGAAGCTATTTTTGACTTGTGATAAAAAATTAAAAATCAGAACATCAGATTTCAGAATAAGCAATCTAGATAAAAGGAATCCACCCCTGGTGTTCAGGAGCTAGCACAAATAATAATTATTGATATTTAAATCATAACAAGGGCAATTTTGAATTGATACAAATATAATTCATAAACAGATCAATATCACTATACGTAAAGGTACACCAATATATTTTTTCGACGACTGACATCGAAAGTAGATTTTTGTCACTGTCATTTGACAACAGAAAATTGACATTTGCCGCTGAGCGTGCGTTTTCATCTTTTTGCCGCTCGCCGAGCGTTTTGGGTTTCCGCGTGAACAAAATAGGTAGCCACGTCCGAATGTTTCCTTGACAACGCCCGTCATTTGTGGAAATAATCGCGTCACATGTCATATAGACTGCGCAAGTAATGTTAACTTGATTGTCAATTAATTTTTGCGATAAAACGAAATTTGATATTTTCCTTTAATAATATGCTCAGTCGTCGAAAAAATAGTATGTATGTTTCGAGCTAAAAGTGCGCTTGCCGCTTTTGCATGATTGCTAGTTTCGACTTCGTCTCAACCAGCAATATTCATGCGCAAGCGGCAAGAATGCACTTTCAGCTCTTAACATACAATATACTATTGTATGCACTATATGTTAAAACCATGTAAATGCTGACAATAAGTGGCATAAGTGTCATTAATAAGGACAAATACACGTTTGAAATTCAACTACCTATAATGTGTGAGCGCAGCCAAGCGGACTGGCAATGCCGTAGTTGAAAGTAACCAATCAGAGAAAAGTTTTTAGGGTACCTACCTTGATGTCAATTTGACGTATTTGATAACGATATGTCTACGTATGTATACTTTAAAGTGACATCAAAGCAACCTAGAATAACCTAGAAAGTTTAGGGACGTTGGCCTGGGGCAACAGCTTTGGCATTTTTCATTGTACTAAGTGCCTTAGTTACTATCTCTCTTACTATGCATCCCACGAAAGAAGATCCCTGGTCATCAATGCTGTCTGTGTGGTATAAGATTAAAACATTCCTAGTCAAATCAGCATCCATAATTTGACAATTAATTGAGGTTGACAGAGTTGCCACACAATATACTTTTTGAGGTTAGGTATGCGGTTCTAGCTTTCATTTGGTTTTTAATTAAAATTAAAGACACAGCATTTTTTAACAATACTTATTTCATTTTTATTATTTAACAAATGAAATGGTTTGGACACAATAAGAATGGGTGAAGAGCAAAAAACTATGGGCAACAAAGTAGAAGAAAACCTAATTGAAAAAGAAATGACTTGGAGTGAATAGAAAAGACCGCCAAAAATAAAAAAAGAATGGACAAGGCGTTTATACGATGTATAAGGGAAAGAAGTTATTTTAATTATTGGTAGAAAATTGTAAATTCTGTTATTTTAGTTAAGTTGTAGTTATCTGGTTATGTATTTATACGTTACACCTAATGCTAGAGAAGGTTTTTGATATTTTGATAATATACATATTGTTACGATCCTGAGGGCCGAGGGATGGATGAGTCAGCAGCCTTGGCGATTAATACGCGAGCGTTCCAGAGCTTCTCGAAGCGGCTGCAGAAATATGAGTCACAGCGGTCGAATGCTCGGGAAGCGCCCTTACAACCAGGTGTACTGAATGACTCACGCTCGCTTACGAGATCAACACCTGCGAATGCCGGAATTCATTCGCGAGGATTCTGGAATCTCCCCAGTGAAATATAAATGCGCGGCCTTCAGACCTGGAGTTCAGTTCTGAAATAATTCTGCGGCAGTTCGAACTCACGTCGAGGCTTGTTAGAAGCCCCCATATAAATAAAAACGCGTGTACATATAACTAATAGAAATAAATATATAATCGTTAGTGTTTAAGAGTGATATAAATAAATAATAATAGTTGTTAGAAATAGTGCCGTAGTTGAAAAGTAATTTGTGTTCTGCTTGATAATTCTCGCATGTGCTTGTAAACAATAATCGTAATAATTCATTGTTGTAAATAAATATTTGAACCCATGTTTGTCGTATAATTTTAAATAGCCCGAACGTTAAGAACGTAACAGTGGTGTCGGTGTGAGGTTTTGAACCGGGGGCTATATAAAAAAATTATCGAACAAACATTAAAATAAATAAATTGTTAACAAGTGCCGATAAAACGACGGTCAGATAAATAAATTTAAGTGTATAGTGTGGATGCCTTTGACGAGATCTCAAAGCAGCAAAATGGAAGCCCAATTAAGCCAACTTTTGCAACTGATGCAAGTTAGCCAGGACACGGCGGAAAAAGCACAAGAGGATCTTAGGAAAGAGATCCAAGCTGGACAGGAGAAGGCAGAAAAAGCGCAAGAAAAAGTACAAGAAGACCTCAAGGAAGTACTTAAGGAAGAGCTGAAAGCCGCGCAAGAAAAATCAGTACAAAAACTTGAGGAAAAATTGAGAGTCACGCAAGAAGACCTCAAGGATGAACTTCGGGAAGATATGGAGAGAGCGTTGGCCGGAGTTCGGAGTGACATACTGGAGCTGCAGTCACGAAGTGGCCAAGGCCAACCAGCTCTCTCTGAATCTGCTCGCTGCTCTTCTCCAATTGCAGTGAATCAGCCTACCTTATCGCGAGTTGCTGCCCCTCAGGTTGCTCTGTCCCAAGATACTGCCCCAGTGAGGCCCGCAACATCTGGCTTGCACATGAAACTGCCCTCTTACGATGGGAAAACGCCATGGTCAACATACCTGAAGCAATTTGAAGCCGCAGCCGTTGCTAATGGTTGGGGAATGGCAGACAAAGCGACCGCATTGATCCTGACATTGCGAGGGGATGCTCTGAATGTTTTGCAAATGATTCCAGAAAATCAGCAGAGGGACTTCCAGCAATTGGTGAATCGTCTGGAACGGCGTTATGGCAATGGTCATCTTCAGCATGTGCATTGTGCCCAGTTGAAGAACAGAATTCAGAAGTCGGGGGAGACTCTGCAAGAACTGGAGGCCGATGTTGCTCGATTGGTTCGGCTCGCGTATCCATCGGCGCCGGAGGACTTCCTGGAGCAGCTAGCCGTCCAAACATTCGTAGATGGAGTTAAAGACGCCGATACTCAGCAAGCGGTACGTCTGGGGCGCCATAGGACACTGGGAGAGGCCTTAGCCCATGCATTGGAATTTGAAGCAGCAAGGACTGCCTCCAGAGGACATGGTCGTGTCCGCGGTGTCGCCACGACGGAGATGGCGCCTGAATCTATGGAGGACATGTTGCGACGACTTATAAGGCAGGAGACGAGGGAAAAGGGGCCCCGTTGCTGGAGCTGCGGAGAGATGGGTCATCTTAGGGCTCGCTGTCCGAAGAAAGGAGCCCGAGTGTCTGACGAGCCGTCGGAAAACTAATGCGGGTCGACAAGAAGGGGCGAGAGTCGAGTCGTGATTGCCATGCCCCGGAGATTCCTATACATGTGTCGTCCGTGCAGCGCCAGCCTGATAGTCTCTTCATTGATGGGAAAATAAATGGAAGGGTTCGGTCTCTGCTGTTGGATACTGGAGCAACGAAGTCCATCGCCAGGTCTGACGTAATACGAGACGAGGGTGAGCTGCTGCCCACCAGGACACGCCTTCGCACTGCCACGGGAGGCGCAGTGACCACACATGGGGAGATGGATGTGAAATTGAAGATTGGGAATCAAACCCTCAAGCATCGGGTCCTGATTGCTGACATTGCGGACGAGTTCATCCTGGGAATGGATGTCATGAATAAGTGTGGGTTCACTTTGGACCTGGGACGCGGCGTGTTGCACGTGAGTGGGGAGGAGCTTTCCCTACACCCAAGAGAAGAGATCGCAGTACGAGTGGTATTGGCGGAAGATGTTACTCTGCCTGGACGAACCGAGAGGGTCGTGGATGCATACCTGGATGGCGATCTCCGGGGCAACGTAGTGCGCATGATTGAACCTGATTATGACAAGGAGCTCACTCATGGTGTCCTGGTTGGGAAGACGTTGGTAAAGACTGGGCTTAAGGTCCCAGTAAGGATGATGAACGTCAACAGGGAACCAGCAACCGTCAGGAGAGACACAATCCTGGGAAGGTGCACACCGATCTCCGCCGTTGTGAGAACGATCACTAGTGGCAGCGGCCGCAAGGCGAAGAACTGCCCAGAGGCATTAATTAACACCGTAATGTCTACGTGCAAGGGCGTGAGCCAACAAGAACGGAAGAAGATCGAAGATCTGGTGGCCCGGTACCAAGACGTCTTCGAGTGTGGAGATCATCCCAGCGGCCGTACCGACGTAGTTAAACATAAAATCAATACGGGGGATGCTCAACCGATACGCCAACATCCAAGAAGGTTACCCCTCGCCAAACGGGAAGAAGCTGAGAAGATTGTCCAAGATATGCGAAACCAAGGGATCATCGAACCGTCCAGCAGCCCGTGGGCCTCCCCTGTGGTTCTTGTCAAGAAGAAGGATGGCTCAACGAGGTTCTGTGTTGACTACCGACAGCTGAACCATGTGACCAAGAAAGACAGCTACCCTCTGCCACGAATCGATGATACACTGGATACACTCTCCGGTTCTCGATGGTTCTCGACGCTAGACTTGAAGAGCGGTTATTGGCAAGTCGGAATGGAACGCGCGGACAGGGAGAAGACTGCATTCACTATCGGAACTGGGCTCTGGCAGTTCTCCGTCATGCCGTTCGGTTTGTGCAATGCCCCCGCCACGTTTGAGAGGCTGATGGACACCGTCCTGAAAGGTCTATCATGGCAGACCTGCCTGATATACTTGGACGACATCATAGTGGTGGGCAAATCCTTCAACGAGCATCTGAAAAACCTGGAGGAAGTGTTCGGTAGACTGCGAGGTGCCAACCTGCGATTGAGTCCAAAGAAGTGCCACATCTTCCAGAAAGAGGTACAGTACCTGGGGCACGTCGTATCCCGCCAGGGAGTAGCAGTAGACCCGAATAAGGTGAAGGCAGTGCAGGATTGGCCAATCCCGAAGGATAAGCATGAACTGCGAAGCTTCCTGGGCCTCTGTACTTACTACCGACGGTTTGTGCTGGGCTTCGCGAACATCGCAAAACCGTTAACCCGTCTAACGGAAGAGGGACGACAGTTCGAATGGAGTGCTGAGTGCGCGGAGGCCTTCGAGACGCTCAAGGCTGCCTTAACCAGTTCACCTGTACTTTGATATCCACGTCAGGAAGGCCAGTTTATCCTCGACACTGACGCTAGCAATGTCGGAATAGGTGGTGTTCTGTCCCAGGTCCAAGATGGGCAAGAGAAAGTCCTGGCATATTTCAGCAAGGTCCTGTCCAAACCAGAGCGTAACTATTGCGTAACCAGGAGGGAGCTTCTGGCAGTAGTCAAGTCCGTGGAGCATTTTTATAAATACCTGTATGGCAGAAGATTCTTACTGAGGACCGACCATGCTGCTCTAAGATGGCTGCTGCAGTTCAAGAACCCTGAAGGGCAGGTGGCTAGGTGGATCGAGCGCCTACAAGAGTACGACTTTGAAATAAATCATCGACCTGGCACAGCCCACCGCAACGCCGATGCGTTGTCCAGGAGGCCCTGCCCTGCGGACTGCAGCCACTGTTCGAGACTGGAGAGTCGTGCGGTACCCATCAATCGTACCACTGTAGTCGACGACTCGTGGGAGCTAGACGAGTTGCAGAACAGCCAGGAGAACGACCCCGACTTAGGCACAGTTATAGCCTGGAAGCGAGATGGCCGTCGACCTACCTGGCAGGAGGTCTCCGCCACCAACCCAACGGTGAAGACCTATTGGGCGCAATGGGACTCCTTGCAGCTCGAGAACAACGTCCTGACTAGAATCTTGGAAGACGAGGACGGTAGGGCAACGAGATCACAATTGATGGTTCCAAGGAGTAGAGTGGCCGAGGTTCTGCGTCACCTGCATGATGGCTCCTCTGGGGGACACTTTGGATTGAAGAAGACGTTGCAGAAGGTCCGAGACCGGTTCTACTGGGCGAGTTGCAAAGATGATGTCCGAGAGTGGTGCTGGAGGTGCGAAGCCTGCGCTACAGGAAACGGGCCGGTTGGTAGACGTAGAGCTCCGATGCGGCAGTACAACGTCGGTAGTCCGTTCGAGAGGATAGCCATCGACATCGCTGGACCATTCCCCGAAACCGAAGCGGGAAATAAATACATCTTGGTGTGCATGGACTACTTCACCAAGTGGCCTGAAGCATATGCCCTTCCGAATCAAGAGGCCGGTACTGTAGCTGATGTTCTGGTGAAGGAGTGCTTCAGCCGTTTTGGAGTCCCCCTGGAATTACATTCCGACCAGGGCCGGAATTTCGAGTCTGGACTGTTCCAGAACGTTTGCAAGCTGCTGGGGATACACAAGACCCGGACCACTGCCCTCCATCCTCAATCGGACGGCATGGTGGAAAGGATGAACCGAACCATGGGGAAGCATCTGTCCAAGGTGGTTTCCGAACATCAGCGTGACTGGGACCAGTACATTCACCTATTCCTAATGGCCTACCGATCGGCAGTACAAGAGACAACCAACCACACCCCAGCTACGGTACTCTTTGGGCGCGAGCTGCGATTGCCATGTGACCTCAAGTTTGGAAGAAAGCCTGGCGAAGAAACGGCCGGGGAGGACTACGTGGGGAACCTGAAGAAGAGGATGGAAGAGATCCACGACGCCGTACGCCGAAACATTCAGGGTGCCAGCGACCAAATGAAGGACCGATATGATGCCCGCGCTGAGGCCGGTGGTTTCCAGCCTGGCGATTTGGTATGGCTTCATAACCCCCAGAGGCGTCGTGGCCTCTCCCCCAAGCTCCAAAGAAACTGGGAAGGCCCCTACACTGTAGTTGCTCGACTGAATGACGTGGTATACCGAATCCAGAAACCTCCTCGAGGAAAGTGCAGGGTGGTGCACTTCAATCGGTTGGCCCCATATGCCGGAACGAATGAGGAAGTGGAGGCTGTCACGGAACAACCCCTGAGACGACTAGGGACCGGAGGAACCTCCTTCCGGGAGTTTATGGCCGCTTATGGGGGTACGAAGACTGCGCGATTCACACCCTGCGGCAGTATTCCCTGGCACACTGCGTCGCCCAGGACCTCCGGATGTCTAGGGGGATCGCCGCTGCCTTCCGGGAGCAGTTTGGCCGGTTAAACCAGCTGCGAGAGCAGGCACCTCAGGTTGGCAGAACCTTGCAGCTGAAGGAAGGCAACAGCTCCATTTATTACCTGGTGACGAAAAGGTTGTCTCACGAAAAACCTAGTTACCAGGAGCTCTGGTCTGCTCTTTTGGACCTTAAGGAGCAGATGGTGAAGAACGGCGAAACCCGGCTAGCGATGCCGAAATTAGCATGCGGCCTGGATTCGTTGGACTGGAGGGTCGTACGCAACATGCTGGAAGTAGTCTTCGACCAGACCGGCATCCAGATCGAGGTCTGCTGTTGCAGCCCGGCGCGAAGCATTGAGCCCACGGTGGACTGCTACTTCTTCAACCAGTCCGTGTGCAAGAAGGGCATTGCCTGTAAATACCGTCATCGAATCCCCACAAGAGCGAGTGACAGGCACCCGACGCAACTCGTTCTGGGACAGAACGACCTAAGGCGGGGGCAGTGTTACGATCCTGAGGGCCGAGGGATGGATGAGTCAGCAGCCTTGGCGATTAATACGCGAGCGTTCCAGAGCTTCTCGAAGCGGCTGCAGAAATATGAGTCACAGCGGTCGAATGCTCGGGAAGCGCCCTTACAACCAGGTGTACTGAATGACTCACGCTCGCTTACGAGATCAACACCTGCGAATGCCGGAATGCATTCGCGAGGATTCTGGAATCTCCCCAGTGAAATATAAATGCGCGGCCTTCAGACCTGGAGTTCAGTTCTGAAATAATTCTGCGGCAGTTCGAACTCACGTCGAGGCTTGTTAGAAGCCCCCATATAAATAAAAACGCGTGTACATATAACTAATAGAAATAAATATATAATCGTTAGTGTTTAAGAGTGATATAAATAAATAATAATAGTTGTTAGAAATAGTGCCGTAGTTGAAAAGTAATTTGTGTTCTGCTTGATAATTCTCGCATGTGCTTGTAAACAATAATCGTAATAATTCATTGTTGTAAATAAATATTTGAACCCATGTTTGTCGTATAATTTTAAATAGCCCGAACGTTAAGAACGTAACAATATTATATAAATGAACTAATAATATCCTATTTACTATTATATAATAAAATAATAAAATACAATGGTAAATACAGTTTGGAAGTTTTTACACTTAAAATACCATGGTCCAATCAGAAATATTATCAAGCACCTAATTAGAATTAACATTGATATCACGTCAGAACAAGGATAGAAAACAAAATTTACAATCAGTACATTCATATGGGATACTGAAACGTACCGGAATTGAACGCAAAAAAATGAAGTATTCGATGAGATCTGAAATCTGCTTGTTCATTGCGAAGGGTGGGTTCTACGGTCTCTGCCAGTTTGGTTATAATGGTAGGAATAATTTTATTTATCATATTAACAATTTCCCTTGCCAATTTAGGCACTCACCAAGATCACCCTTCTTTAGGAGTTTGATAATCAGACCGTCCTTCCACTCTGTAGGTATTGTTTCGGTGAATCTGAATAGCTCAGCTGCAGTGGCGGCACTAGAAAATTTTGCTTGGGGGGCCTAGAGGGGCCAAGTTAAACTTTAGGGGGGCAGATCAAAAAATGTATTTTCAGTTGTAATATACCAAGTGGAATGAGTATTATCGATTTTTTTCTGTGTTAAAACCGGAACCTAAATTGAACGAGTGCGTAGCACGAGTAAAATTTGCTGTTCCGGTTTTAACGAGTAAAAAATCATCGATCATTAATCATTACACGAATTATATTTGGAAATAAAATATATTGAATGAAATGCAAAATATCCAATATTACGTATATAGTTTTATTTTAAATGTGAAATTGTACAAAGAAAATAAAGCAAACAAATGTCAATTTGACAAACCGACAAAATTATGAAATCACCTATTGGGTATTAATTTTATTTTCATGTCAACCTAAAAACAATTACGAAAATAAATTACTACCGCGTGATAATTTGTAACTAGGCATTGGCATGTACCTCATTGGTTGAAATGGCATCACTTGATACATGAATTATATTCTCAATTTAATAACTACTTTATTAAGAAATAAAACCGTTAGTACATTTACAGATTATTACAGGGTAATATTTTATTTACTTATAATACAATATAATCAAATATTAGGTAGAACAACTAAACGCTATTAAAGAACTATTAGCCTATTTGCATGAGTCGAGTACTTTATCTACATCTATGTTTTTTGCAATTTCCTTTTCAATAGATAAAGTGGAAATGTTGCAGAGCCTCTCATTAGTCATTCTAGTTCTGAGATAAGTGTCGAATCTTTTCAAACTAGAAAAAGACCTTTCGCAAGAAGCAGTTAAACAGGTAATGTCACTGCTATTTTTAGTAAGTTATACAATGTCTCAAATGCATCACGGTACTAAATTAAGAAGTTTTTAAAACACTTACTGTTGCATCAACTAAATCTACGGCATTAGCATAATCTACATTTGAGTTCTGTAAATGGTCAGAGAAAGAACCTGTTTGTCTTAACAATACTTTAAAAATAAAAAGAAACATAACAAATGTTTCATTTAATTGATTTAAGAGTCGAGTAGCATCTACTCGATGAATACTCTCATCTTTAAATTTACCTTCACCGTCAGCTATACTATGCAGTAACACTATAATTGATTCAAATGGCTTGATCACCATATCACATGAAAGAAATTGTGCAATCTAACGGGTGTCAGTCAGTCGTTTTAGTTCCATTGGCTTTTGTTTAGGATATATTTCTTTTTGTAGGTTGATAAATTTTGGGTTCACTGTAGAACTAACAAACACATGCAGTTTTTCTAAAACTGAGAAACCTGAGAGACCTTCATCAGACATATTGTTATTGCTTACGTTATTGTCATTATTATCATCTTTACAAACACTTTATTTGGTATCTTCAGGGAACTCCTTCATCTCCACAACACTATTATTTTCAGTATTTAATTCGCCCTTTTTAGCAACGTTGGTCTCTTTGATTATATTATTGCTGTAGTGGAAGTAGAATCAAAGTAATCCCTTAGTGTCTTAGCACGCTTAATTTTTTAAAAGACCGCTAATAATTAAAATGCACACTAGCACACTTCAACAAGACCACCGAGCAAATGTATTCAGAGCAGACATCAGAAGCCAAATGTTTATATTTTAAAATTTAGCTAAATTGCATTCTCTTTTGTATTCAATATTGATTGTGAAAGGACCTGTAAACATAACAGGATTATTACTGTATCAAATTGTGCCGACCAACCACAAGGATGTTTGTTAACCCAGATAAGAGCGTAAATTGATATTCTGCATCTAAGCAGTATTCCTTATCATGCCCCTAAAAGGCCTATTAATAATCAAACCACAAAATGAAGTTGATTTTTAGTTTATGTATTTTACTACGGCAAATAAACATTCCCCATTAAAACATCTTCGAAATTATTCTTTAGTTTAAGGTCATTCATTTTATTATAGCAACAAGCAACATATTGAAAATATCTCTTTGAATGTGTTTAGACAAGATATTAATCAAAGGGTGTCTTCGGGGGGGCACTCAGGGGGGCACAGCTAAATCTTGGGGGGTCCTGGGCCTCCCCAGGCCCCCCCGTAGTGCCGCCACTGCTCAGCTGGTATACTATCTGTTCCGGCTGTTTTCAAAGTTTTAGCTGGTTAATTTCTTTCTTAATTTCTTCGACAGTGGGATCATTTGAAGAATTCCTTAGATGTTGGTGTACAGCTCTTTGCTCACGATTGGTTCTCGTGCGTTGTTGAATTTCTCTGCTACTTGTGCTAGATGGGGAGGTAATCTATCCATTGCTTTTATCGCGTCTTGTAGCTCTCTTAGCTGTAGTGCTGGCCTCTCTGTATTCTTGTCTTAATCTTGCTAGCTACTAGTTGTGCTCTGTAGCCTTTCTTCCTTTAACCTTTTTCCATGTTTTAATCTTAGACAATGTGTCTTCAGATTGTGCTTGAGTCTGGTGCTGGGTCGGTCATCGGTAGCCTCCGGACTTGCCTCGGGTTACACCGAATGAATGCGGCATTTGCTCCGCATCTTATGTTAAGGCTATTTCGTCTTTATTTGGCCATCAAAGCCTCGTTAAGTAAAAACAGGATAGTAAAAAGAAACTCTAAACGCAGAAAATGTCTTCTGAAAATATAAAGATGATGAAGTTGGTAAACTTATGAGCAGCTCTCAAACAGAAATTACTAGGAAAACAAGAAACAATATTAGGAAAATCACAAGGAAATTAATGATGTCTATTGACCCAATAGTGTGAAAGCGGCATTGTTAAAGGACCACAATTTCAAAATAACATCGAAAGAAAAGCAATTATCGTGGTATTGGTATACGGTAAGAATGAGGACTAACAGTCTACTTCAAACAGCAACACAACTACAGTAACAACACACAACACAACTAGAAACTAAAAGAACATAAATGTAGCAAACCAAACTATAAAATTCCAAAACGAAAAAAGTAAAATAGAAGAAAAACATGGGTGGTGGTCTCAGCCTAAGCAGAGCTTGTGCGCCGAAATATCTGGATACCAAACAGAAAGAGAAAGTGATAACGTCCGGAAAACTATGGTAATCCATGGATGGAAATACAGATGAAGAGTCATCTTGAACGTATCATAGTTCAGCGGAAAATACTACAAGCCTTGAATCCAGAAGTAGTTCTTTCAATATTAGCAACCTGGTCATACATATGCTAACTTAGAAATTCCAGCCACATCATATGGAGTTATCTTATCTTCAAATCCTGAGTTGGTGATCTTGGATTTTAAAAAAGAATTACAATGGCGACTACACGCATTTTTAATGCAGCAAAAAATCTTACGTCATGGGGCTCTAATTTATGGGAGAAACTTCAATTTTTTCTGTACTTCTTGGAAATTTTGAAAATAGCAATCGACTTCCGTTTTATTGAAAGCTGTTATCCTGTTTATGCTTAAGCCAAACCTTGTATGCATTAATAGTAATAATTAATTTCATTAGTCAGTGTCGCTATCTGAACTGGAATCACTGCTATCATTCGAAACATCTATAAGCAACTTATCAACAGTTAGATCTAAAACTTTTTCACGTTCATACCATTCTTTAATCTTTCTCTCAGTGCTTGCAACACATGAGCTCCAAATTTCAGGCGAACACCACTGTAATGCTTCAGTCCACATTGAAAGAACTTTATCATCTCCATACCCATCTCTACCAATGTGGTCATCGTAATATTTTTTTGCATATGCCCATATTAATTCAATAGCGTTGAACTCGCAGTGGTATGGTGGTAATCGCAAAACTTCATGCCTATGACTTCTTATTAAATCGTCTACTTCATATAGTACTTTGTCTTTTCTATGCAATTTGGCTAACTTCAATAAATCTAATCTAAATGAAGTTGGATCATGAGGGATGTTGCTGTTATTTAACCAATCTATAATGCGTCGTTTTGTCCATGATGAAGAAGGCTGCTTTTCAAAGAGGGTAGAATGATATGGGGCATTGTCCATGATTATGAGAAACGGTTCTTCTAAATTATTGAGTAAATTGTCAACAAGCCATTTCTTAAACATTTCTGAATTCATCTCTCCATGATAATCTTCTTTCAAAGATTTTGTTGCAAATAACAGAGATGCATTTTTAATGAATCCTGCTGTACACCCAGCATGAACAACAATAAAGCGCTTTCCTTCATAACCTTCAGGCTTTCTAACACTTTGTATGTTTGAGTCTTGCAATGATTTACCAGGATTACCTTTAGAATAGATCCAAGTTTCATCCATGAAAACTGTTTGCAATGGTGACGATAAATTGATGTTTGCCATATAACGTTTTAAAAACTGAAGACGCAAACTGGCGATATTTGATTTTTTAACTAATGTTCTACGATTGTTGTCTTTGAGAAATTTAAACCCAAGGTCATGCAGAACAACATTTAAACTGCTTCTGCCTATTAGAATGTGATACTCTTGAAGTTCATCATTTAAAGATTTGAGAGTAATGTGTTTTTCTGGAATAAATATAAAAATTCACATTTATAAAATCAAATAAACTTTATAAGTACGCTTTACTTTCACTGTACATCTTATATACAGTTTCCCTGATGACCAGTTTAGAAGACTCTGGCAGGTCTGCAGTTTTCGATTTCTTGCGAGATCTTTTTTTACCAGGACCACGGTGTAAGATCTTACACCGTGACCAGGACTAAATAAAACTGGTTGGTTTCTACTACGAGCCTTGATCCTTTTCACAGTAGCAATGCCTATCCCTAAAGCCTCAGCTGCTCGCTGCAATAAACAAGCAATTGTACAATAAAATCGTAAGCACTTAATTAACGTGTCATACCTCTTGCACACAAGATAAAGGAAGTAAATGCCCACCATTTTCCTTTTCCTTCTCAAAATAACTTAACAGATTCAGCAACAATTATTGAGACTGCGAACGCAAAGTCTTGCCTTGCACTGACATATTAATGTGTACGTCGTATTAGTTCTGACAAGAACTGCTGCTTATTGTTGGCCGAAACTGTCAAAAAACGTTTGTACGGGAAAACTAACCTCGAAAAATGCGAAGGACGAGTCAGATGTTCATCATATCCCAACTTCCTTGTTAATACTTGCAACAAAGCCTATAATTTTAAAAAAGCGAATTTTCCGTCATTATATGATGGACTTCTCGCAACCAATTGGTCAGTTCTTAATAACTATGCAGACGTGAATGAAGCTTGTGATGAATTCTATAAAATTCTGTATTCGATATTTGATAATCATGTGCCATTGATTAAGAGCAAATCTCCGAAATATCCTAAATGGTTTACGAAAGATATTATTCATAACATTAAATCAAAAAACGCGTACCACAAGAAATACGTCAAAACACACTCAAATACATACTATTTAAAATTTAAACGTCTTCGAAGTCTTATAAAAAGTCAAATCAGAGTTGCTTACGATATTTATCTACAAAGTGTTCAACATTCTGTGACTAATAATCCCAAGGAGTTCTGGAAATTTGTTCATAATAAGAAAAATGTTACTAGAATACCCGGTATTATTCATAATTCAGACACTACATACTCTACTTCCCAAGAAATTGTTAATGGTTTTGGAATTTTTTTCAAGAGTGTTTATCATCCTGCTGAAATCATCGATCTTGATAGCTTGATGTTTAGGAACAGTTCAATTAATCTACCCTGTATAAACCTTAATTCTGTTTCTGAAAATGAAGTGAGACTGGCCATTAATCGCTTGAAGAACAAACCCTCTGCCGGTTTTGATCAAATTCCTAGTTATGTTATTAAGGATTGTAGAGAAGTTCTAATTTATCCTCTTTTAATACTGTTTAACTTAAGTCTAAAAACGTCTGTTTTTCTATATACTTGGAAAATTTCTCGTGTTTGTCCTGTATTTAAAAGCGGAGACTCATCTGTTGTTACTAACTATAGACCAGTAGCGATCCTATGTAATTTTGCTAAGGTGTTTGAAATGGTACTTTACAGTCACATTTATAATAATGTTAAATGTTACATTTCTCCTCATCAACACGGATTTGTTCCAAGTCGTTCAACTGTCACAAACTTATGTAGTTTTTCACAATTTGTATCCGAAGTTCTGGAAGATCATGGTCAAGTTGATGTGATCTATACAGATTTATCAAAAGCCTTTGACAAAATCTCCCACGATATTTTAATTGCTAAGCTTTTTAGTTTCGGTTTTAGTCTATCATATGCTTCTTTGTTCAAGTCATATTTAGAAAGTAGACCTCAGTATGTTACTTATAATGGCTACAACTCACTATATTACACTGCCACCTCTGGAGTTCCTCAAGGATCAAATCTTGGGCCCTTGTTCTTTTTACTATTTATCAATGATCTGAGTGCTATTATACAAAGCCAGATATTGATGTTTGCCGATGATGTTAAAATTTTTTCTTCTGTTACTGGCAGTGAGGATTGTGTGAAGCTGCAGGCTGATCTTGACAGCATGATTAAATGGTGCGAATCAAATAAACTAACCGTTAATGTTAATAAATGTAAAATATTGACCTTCACACGCAGGAGCTCTCCAGTTGTGTTTGATTATTTGATTTCCTCTGAAATATTATCACGATGCACTTCTACGAAGGATCTCGGTGTAATATTTGAGTCAGATTTTTCATTTGTTACTCATATTAATGAAACAGTTGCTTCTGCTTATAAGGCTTTGGGTTTCATATTGCGTAATTGCAAAGATTTCACTGATATTTATGCTCTGAAGGTGCTATATTTTTCTTTTGTTAGATCCACGTTAGAATATTGTTGTCTTGTTTGGTTTCCGTACTATGATTGCCACAAAAACGCAATTGAAAATGTTCAAAGAAAATTCTTAAAGTTTCTGTGGTTCAAAACATATCATGTTTATCCGCCGCAAGGCTTTGACCATAACCTTTTACTGAATACATTTCAATTTGAGTCGAGCTGGAGTCGCAGGGTTAATATTAGTGTTAAATTTTTATACGATCTATTGCATAACAAAATTGATTGCTCGTTTTTACATGAAAAATTATCTTTTCATGTACCACGACTACATAGTAGGCAAGTTTCGATGTTTTATCTTCCCTCAGCGCGTACAAATTTAACTTTAAGATCTCCCATTTATGTAATGTGTAGCAATTATAACACTGTATGTAACTTTACTGACTTGAACTGTAACACATTGTCATGTATTTTGGGATCGGTGTCTGAGCGTAACAATTATAATTATAATTAACTTTGTGTTATCTTTACTTTTGAATTTGGAATTGTTAATTATTTTTGGCATTGACATGATGCGCAACACATCGTTTCTATTTTGTATGTAGATTTGTTTGTTTGTTCCAGTATTTTTGTTTTGTATTGTCCTATTATTGGCTGTTGCTGTTGGGCAATTATTATCTAAATAAAAAAATAAATAAATAAATATGTTTGTGGACGCATACAACGTTGCCTATACTTACGGAGTTTTTTACAAAAATCTGTTAAAAATCTTAAATTGTTCGTAAAATTAATCTCATTTATCTGTAATTTCTGAATTAACCACACTCAATTTTTTCAAAATAATTTTGCCCGATATATCTAGTTTATTTACTGTTTACTGATAATATCTTTATTTAATCTACGGATTTATTATTAACGTCGGCAACACTATATTTTACAGACGCATACCGAGCTAGTCGAATCCACTCCCAAAGACCCAGAGACGTGCTAATGTTATGCTATCCTTGTCTCACTCGCAAATAATGAGAGTGACGCATACAAAAACGATTTCTGTGCTAACTTCGTGTAACGATGACGCAGGGATCATCTTTGGCTGGATCTATAGTATGTTCAGTTCTCTAGGGGTTTCCTGAATCCTACCGTCATCTTCCATTTGTTCATTGTGGCCCACGAATTGATTCCTGTTCTCTGCAAAGTGTTTATAGTACTCGTACCAGCTTTTCATTTTTATTAAGCTTATCTCACTTGTATCTGTGTTCTGGGTTCTCATGATTTTTAGCATAGCCCAAGTTTTAGCTGCGTTGTTTGTCTTTGGCTTACAGTTGCTTGATCCTCTTTTCGGTTGCTGCAATAAAATACTCACTCTTCTGATGTTTTAGTTGACATCCATTCCTTGTATGCGTCTTTCTTGGATAGAATTAATGTTTTGACCAGCATTGTTGGAGGTTTTCTTCTAGAGAAGGTGTTTCTTTCTTCCCTCTAGCTTTTTGGACTGCTTCATGTATACACGTCTTGATGTTGTAATATAATTCTTATGGTAAAGCGTTTCGTTCGAACCGTGATTTATTGGCCAAATGTAGCTGATAAGGAATCTTGTGAAATCGTCTTGTAATCCTTCTAAATGATATTTTGGTACTTTAGGACTTGATATGCCTTCCTTTGTCTTACTTGATTTATTTTTACTTTGTTTTAAAAAAGAAAAATAGCTTTTGGATTCTAGAAAATAGTGGTCTGAGCCACATTCAGCCCCTCTGACATCCATCACTATTAGTTTGGAGGTTTGTTTAGAAATTATATAGTCTATAATTGTCTTTAGATGACGCATAGGCAGTATCTACGTAAATCGAATTATTTGTGTTGGAAACCCTTTAGTTATTTTTACAGTATACTGATGGCACAATTCAATTAGTTTTTCTCCGTTGTCGTTTATGATGTCTTCTCCATATCTGCCAACTACTGAATCGTCTTTTCTTCCAGTTCTGCCGTTGAAATACCCCATCAATATATTTTCTTTGCGATAGCTTACATAAAATGTATCTTTTACATCTACAGCAGCATCTTCATTAGGTGCATATACCACCATCAAAACAATTTCATGGTTCATAAAAGTCAGATGTTCTTGTACAAGTCTATCATTTATTTGCTCCTAAGAGTTTATGCACTGTTTACATTTTTTAAAATTATTATGACGACACCACCACGGGTCCTTTTCATACCAATTCAACCAATAATACTAAATATTCGTTTTCGCCTGAGTTCGTCTTCGCTTGATACGTCCTGTTTCCGAGGCTTGGGATTAGGAAATTTAGCGGTTTAGTTCTTCAAGTACTATTTTTAATAGGGAGGATGAGGTAGCCCATTGCCTAAACCCTCAACCTGGAGAGCCAGGTAATGTTTTGTTATCGTCTTTCACTAAACTGACTGTCTTGACTGGACTATAGAGTTCGGTCTATGTTTTTCATATTTGGGCTCTAGCCCTATAGATTGTTTCATACTTATAGTGCAGCACTGGGCTTATAGGCATCTTCTTTGACGGCACTACAGCCCGAATCGGGCCTTGGCCTCCTTCAGATTTGCTCTCCATATCTGCCTATCTGCTGATGTGCTCCTCCAGCTTCGAACACCGAGTAACTTTCGTGCATCTTCGGCCACTTCGTCCTCTTATCGCTTTCGTGGTTTCCCCGCTGGTCTCTTGCCTTGCATTCTGGTGTTAAGTGTTCTTTTTGGTAACCTTACGTCTTCCATCCTATTAACATGTCCAGCCCATTGTAGTCGCTGTAGGAGTATGAAATCTACTACCGACGGTTCCTTGTAGATCTGGTAAATCTCATGGTCGTATTTACAAATTTTGTAAATAAAAGTGTACAAACAGTAAAGTTCAACTTATTCAACATCACTATCACTTTCTATTTCAGTTTCACTATCACCGCTGTTTATGTTTATAATAAGTGGTTGTACGTTATCCATCATATCATCCACATTTTCTCTTCTGTCTTCTATGTGTGGTTTATGTAATTTATCCAATTTTCTGGTGTACATGTTCATAACCATCCTTAATTAAATTTCGTACATCAGCTTCCTTGAATGTGGAATTTTTTCGAACAACGTACCCTTTAACTTGGTTCCATGCCATTTCGATGAGATTTAACTCGCAATGATATGGGGGTAAGCTGAGTATTTTTACGTCATGCTTTTTGGCAATGTCTTCGATGATGTACCCGTTAAACTGGTTTTTGTATTTATTCACTACTTCTAACAATTCGCGTTTTAAGTAATCTTCAGAAAAAGAATCAAAGAACATTCTGCTTGCATTAAAAACAACAACTTTAATATCGACCAACCTAATAAATCAGCTTTTGCTAATCACATTTTGGAACATAACCACAACTTTGATCCTAATAAAGACTATAAAATTTTACATATAGCTAATAAAGGTAGGTTGTTGAATTTACTCGAAATTTTTGAAATTATGTCTAACAATAATGAATACAGACTCAATGAAGTCACAGATTTTGATACTAATTACATTTTCCTCAATATTAAATAGTTGTTTTGTCTTTGGCTTTTTCTTGGTTTTAACTTTGTTCTTTTACTTTCTGACCCTCTCTAGTAATTTCAGTGTCATTGAATTTAGGGACTTTTGATCTGGTTCTAGTTACTTTTGTACTGATCGAAAATTTCCATTTCTAGTGCCTTCTCCGTCAGAGAATGGTTGCTATTTTACTTGCCGTTTTTTAATTTGTTAAATTTGATGAAATAACCAGTACAACCATCTTTATAACGTAGTTTACTGGCTATTGATTTAATTTTCTTCTCCAATGTGGTGTTCTTTGTGAATTTTTTTATTACTACCTCGCCTTCAGCGCTTAACCTCATTTTAACCTATAAATTGGAACACGTGGTTTCACCTGTTTTATAAACAGTAATTTATTCTCTTTACATTGTACACTATTGTTAACCATATGCCTCTGTAGATGATCATTTTGGCCTGAAGATGAAGCCAGTTTGGCTTCGAAACATGTCGCCTTTTTAATAAATGTACGTGGAGAAGACTACTGCATTTTATTGCTTCTAATTAAGACACCTCCACTATCAGCATGATGCATCACCTCCCTGTTAATACCTTGTGTCACTTTGTCGTATATTTTGGAACGGGAGCTCGAAATACGTTCACCTTTTGCACGTTTTTTCGGTGATTAAATCCCAGTGCCCGAAGTGGATGCCTTGCGCACTGTGAATAATGTTCTTTGTGATACACCTGTTATTTTCGACATTTTTTTTGTTATATTATTAACCGGAATGGGACGTTCCGGCGCAGCCCTTTCGTCGCAAAGACGCTTCGGCGCAGAGACGGTTTGGCGCGGAGACGTTTCGGCGCGAGACGTTTCGGCGTGAGACGTTTCGGAGCAAAGACGTTTCGGCGCATAGATATTTCGGTGCAAAACGTATCCACTCCCACCAATTTATGTGTGCGAAGCATTTCACATGCAAATTAATAAAAGCACGCCAGGTAGCAAATTAGCAAGAGAACTTTCAAGTGAAGCACGCACTTGCTTGAACTACGAGGTTTAGAAGTTCGACCAATAGAAAAATGTTGCTATGTAGTGGCTTAATTATTTCTGTTCGGTGAACAAGGTATAGTTATGGACCAGTTAGGTTAATCCTAATTTTAAACAAGGTTACTTACATCTAATAACCTTTGACACTTTTTACATTATCCGATGGCTGTTTGAATTTCTGATTGAACTGTTGATAAAGATACATCTCCTGGCATGTCATTGTAATTAGCATAAGTGAACCACGAACCTAATTGTGATTTGAAGATTCACAGCTACATCTTATATTATAAGAGCTGATGCCGCCGGCCGTCCAGACCGTAAGCACTGGCGCGCGCACATGCCGATCGTAAGCCCGAGTGGCGCCGGCACACGCAGCATGAATAGCCTGCATACTAGCAAGTGGCTCGCGCACATTGAAACATTAAAGAAGCCGACCTGCGATTAATTAATAAAATTGATCGATGGTAGTAAAAATCGCAGATCAACCCCCCTACAGTTTATACACCACGGCAGCTCTGAAAACTCTTTACTTACCGCGATGGCCCTAACTAACTCAAATTTCGGCGGCCTTGGATCGTAGGTTCAAATCATAAGCTGTGTACCCTGGAATGTTTTCAAAAAAGGAAAGGAAATGGGCGCCAGAAATCAAAAGATTTCAAATAATAAGAAAATAAACTACAAGTGACTAGCGTTTAATTAGTAAATAATAAAAAGTCTTAAAGTGTCAGTAGTAAATAATCAGAATAATTAAAATTCAAATAATGTTATAACAAAATTGTGTACGTAAACTGAAGGTTGCGACACGCATAAAATCAAAAACCCCTTTCTGGTTAATTTAATAACTTTAACAACAAATTATTCGTGGGATAAGCTTATCACAGTCATTTAATAAATCCTTCTGTTTAGGCTATTGAAAATAAAAAAGCGTGACTGTACCTTTTACAGAGGGTTAATACACATCAAAATTGCAGCTTTAAATACTGAGTATAATTAACTATAAGCATACAAATTTAAATATTAAAACAAGAGCATGTATGAAATTGAACGTTACATGTTAATAATGGCAAAACGTATGAATTTAAATTCCAAGTATTGAAGATACGATAAATCCCGGAATAACACAAACTAACCTCGCTTCTCCAACGCTCATAAAAAGCTAACAAGCAAACGCCGGCCGGGGTAGCTACACCCTTCGGTTCAAAATAGGCTGGACGTGAACTGCTACCATAATGGACGAAATCGCCGTGGATGCAAATTATAGCAAAGGCACCCTCGAACGGCAGCAACTAAGCAGAGCGCCAGCAGGTGTCGAAAATGCGATAAGGCTAGCGGCTTGGCCTCCGAGAAAAACTCGTGGTTGAAACTGGTAATTAAGAGCTAAGAAAAAATGTAATTACTATGCGAATAACAAAACAGAAAAGCGCCATCGTACCTGATTATAATCAGCCCTAGGAAACACAATGCTTATAAAAATTGGTTGAGCGCACGTAATTTGACTTGAACAAACATTATTTAACCACGCCGGTGACGGCGGATCAAAAATAGCAAGTCCGAGGTAAGAACAATTCGAGCCCAAAAGAAGACTCGCACTCTGATAAGAGATAGCGCGGGTCAGAAAGGGCATCGCGCAAACGAAAGGAACTCGATACAGGTACAAAATAAGCTGCTTTGGAAAATTTACGAATTCGTAATGCAAAGGATATATAATTCAACTAAAAATATACAGGTTAAGCCTGAAATAATTGGATAACTGGCGAAACAATTAGGCGAAGCCAAAAAATTGTTTCAACATGTCGACCGCGCACAAGTGGCGACGCAGCAAGCATTTGTATTGTTAACGCTGGCAGGGCCGGACGTCGGCTGGCTACCAGCTTAAGCAAGCATTTTTATTGTTAACCGTTTCTTTACGCTAGCAGGGCCAGATGTAGGCTGGCCAACGCGTTCTAGTATTCATTAAATGACTGAAGCAACGAATTGTGTTTTTGTTTTCAATGTCAACAGAGTCTATATTTACAAGATTCAACTGCATGATTAGTCTCAAAGCAATTAATGCCGAGATTCAATATATCTGGTTAAAATCGGGGAACCGGAAGTGGAACTTTTATAATCTTCGATAAAAATTGAGTTTTATAGAACAAGAGTGTTGTTTTTGGAAAAATCACAAAATTAGGTGATTACAAAATGTCCCCAAGGTACAAACATTAATAAAGCGAATAGTTTTTAAAAGCCCTATTACATATTGGAGTAAATGGGGTATATGTAAATTCATTTCAATGAAAACGCGTCCATTGCTCGTGTTACGCTCATTTTGACATTTTCCTATTTATTGATTGAAATAAATAAGTCAGATTTGGTTATTTGCTTTATTTTCCTAAAAATACAATACTTTACTTGGGATAGGCAACTTTGTTAACATCTACCTTTAATTTCAAACTTAATGCTACACTGCTGTTATCAGTTCAGAGCACTCTGCATTCTTTAGTTTTTACATTGGCCAACTTTCCAATTTTTGGGAACTTTGATAAGCTGAATTGGGCTGGTTTGGAGCATTTCTCGGGCATTTCCTGGCAAGTCTTGCGTTGTGAAAGTTGGAATCGCTTCCTCTGGGGGCTGGTCTCGCGGCTTTTGGAAGCCATCTTCATAGTTGGAAGGATTTAGAGGCTCCGCTTTCCCTGCTGGAATGTTCCGGAGATTGGTATTGGTGTCTCCGGCATTCGTTTCGTCACAGACGGATTTCTTGGGACGATCACACTTCGCACGCTTGGCTTAACGAGTTGGCTGCACAACATCTTAAGCCATTAATTTGGGATCGCATTATGGATTGCATTTGCCACTGAGTTTTGGATCCACCCAGGAAAATGTTCGTAATATGGATTTGGGTCGCTTACCGTATTTGGTGCTTTGTGTAATTGGTACTGGCATCGTCTGTTCGCCACCCTCCCTGCGACGCTCACAATGCTGTCGGAAGTCGGCTCCTTGGCGCACCAGATGCTTCCGAGCTTGCTGTTGATTTGCGCTCGACCCTGGAAAACAGCATCCGTGATTCGTATGACTTTTACTGAGGTGTGTATACCTGAATTAGCGTATTAACTGCTCTGCTAATTATAGGCATTTCGTATAGCATGCATATTGTAGGATTATTTGTGTAAATTTGTATTTGAGAAATGTCGGTCGAATTGAAATTTATTGTGTATATTGCATTTGGGCTTATTTTATTGATTCGTATTGCACTTCGTGTAATTTCAGAGTAGACTATGTTCATGGTAGCTGTATTAGCCATGCTCGTGATATTAGATCGTAGATATTTTTGTGTTATCGAATGGCTTGTTACATTTAGGTTTGCTTACCGTTAGTTAGTAGTAATTTGTGTTGGAGGCCTTTTTGCTCCGTGCCCTGTAACGTAACAAAACATTCAGTTGTGCCGTTAATTATTCTAGGATAGATTAGCTTACCTAGAACACAGATTAATTGTAATTTTATGCAACTTCGGTCACTGCTTCTCACTAGCTTCTTTGCAGTGGTTAATCTGTCAAATGTCATTATTAGGGTGTTGGTCGTGTCTAAAGAACCGCTCACGGTAGCCTTATGCTCAATATTTTGGATTTTCGCAATTTGATTATCGGCGATTTATAAGTCTAGCTTTTGTGAGGAGCATAATTCAAGCCATTGCTTTGTTCAATCATATAATAACCTGATGCGTTTAAAACAGAAACCGCCACGCCTGTATGATCATACAATCCGTAACAGCGGGCTTCGAGCCTTTGAAATTTTGTCGTTACATTAAAATTGTAAGCTAACATTCGGGGTATTAGTTAGCCTTTCGCTTGCATAGCTCTAGCTTCGTCACACCCTGCTTCACAGGATGCGGACGAATTATTGTGTCGGTGCTGCTACTTTGGTTAGCAACTCGTTTGAATATTTACGATAGTTTACATTTGA
>CALNHX010010390.1:0-40749 GCA_940337035.1 Agriotes lineatus | reverse complement strand
TTCCCGAACGCCAAAAATCGAATTTACAGTTAGTTCCTACCTCGTAAAATCTTGTCGAGCTGGAAACGATGCTGGTCGGAGATGATACTGCTGGAATTTCTCAGCCTGTAGACGTTTCCCTGGCCGCAAATGTTGATTCGAACGTTCTTGCACACTCTGTTGATGTCCTGGATTGCTGACCTCTCGGTTCCGGTGCTTAAATTGGTCGTAGACAAAGATCGGAAATTTTAGGTGATCGGTTGCCGTTCCCACTCGAAGATAGGATTAAAAAATTTTTTAATTTTTCGTCGTGGAACTCGCCACAAACACTAGTGCAGCTGCCTGAACACTTATGTAAATAAACGGTATACTTTTCATTTGGGTAAGAACATTTTTATTATGTAAAAACATTAATTAAAATAGATCAAAAATTTGCGCAAACTTCAAATAATTTTATTGCAATTGTTCACCTATTAACAACAAAAAAACATCACGTTGCTAGGTTACCGTAATCTTCTACTATTAATTAAAAATTAGTTTTGATAACAAACAATCATAAACGGAGTAAAGTTGATTACATAATTCTAAAATTAACATTTTCTTAAATCTAAATATTGTCTTTTGCTTATAACTAGTATTGTTCATTCGCGTTACACACACAAACGTTTTTTATAATCACTGCTCTGCTTCTTGCACTCTGTTTTTTTATTAAAGCAATGGTATTTGAGTACACCATTTTGACACGCCACTTGATTTTCTTCTCTTCCGTTGCCTAATTCTGGATTGCTCTCTGCAATTTTCTACTTTATTCTTATCTTGCTTTTATCTACCTTTCAGATTGCTCGCCTTTTCACTAGCTTTTGTTTTTATTAATAAACTGCGCTCATTTAGTATGCACATAACAAACCTACCTACTTTCGTTTGGTCTGGCTTTAAATATGCCCTAACCTATCATTTTGATTGTATTATTTTACTGAAACTTCAAATTCAAACCCTCTGAGATATGCTTTGCTTTTGCGTGCCTTTATCCGACTAATTACTGCTTCGCATATCTTAATACCAATGCATTTAATACTTTTATTATTGTTTAAAATTGCAATTATATAAAATATCTCAACTATGTGCTTTATTGACTTGGTTAAATATTTCACACTGCAAACAAAGCCAAATTGTGGGCTTAAAACCATCTCAGTATATACTTTTTTATCTCAAATTTAATGAGCAACAAGTTTTCTATATAAATTTTGTTGATAACAACTACAGCCATTTTGATTTGGGGCTACTTCGAAAATTACTTCTTGTAACAATGCAAACCACCCTGCCAAATTGCAGAATTGTTTCATTAATAGCCGTTTTTTGTGGCGTAGCCGCTCTACTATATATTGAGCTTAGAAAGGCAATACTTGAACTTTAACAAAATACATATTACATTTTCTCTAGGTGGTGCATGAAAAAAGAAGGTACTTAAACAAAAATGTAATTTGATAGATGTATAGAACGGTGGACAGAAGTGTCTCCCATACTTCTAAAACCTTTCCTTGCGAGTAGATGAATAACCCTTTGTTGATATCCTGGTTACGCTTCTCCTAGTTGGACTGGGGGTGGTACATCGGGGTGGTCCAGTGGAGAAACTCCCATCTCCGTAGCGCGGCGTCCCAGGTGAAGGACACCAAATTGTGCTCCGCTGTCGGAAAGGACAACCCTTGTCTGTCTAGCATCTGAATGTGTCGGTCACAACAAGGAAGAACGGTGGTTTTTAAATCTGGCGTCGTGAATACGGATGCAGTGCTGAAATTTTGCATACACCTTTATTTTGACATTACAAATAATGTCTCAAAAGTCCCCATCGATATCGCCCTTGCGTTTTGAGTTAGTCAAGATCAAAGGTCAAAAAAATAAGTTTTTCGCAAATATCTCGCTTTACAAAAAATGAAGGCTAGAAAATTCTCTACAAAAAAGATTATACAGGTTTTTTACGTACAACTAACCATTCAGTAAATGACACACTGTTAAGTTTTGCAGGCGGGTTTTACTTCCTTACCGCTGAACGCAACCTTGCCGATACTGTTTTATTCAATTACTACCCTTTGTTAATTAAATTACAGTTCTTGCTAACCATGTCTTATGTAGTAGTAGTAGTATTTTTGGGGAGACTCATGTCTAGCAGGTAGGCCTTTATAGACCCCTTTTGCCAACCCCATAAACAAGGTCTAGGCATGCAGAGTACCAGGTACCTTAGTCCTACTTAAAATTTTGCCGTGGTGATGGTGACGGTGTGATGACGGCGGCAAGAGACGGTAGCTAACAACAAACTCGATAATCCATGGGGCGGCACGGACGGTCGCAGCGGCGAGGGACGGCAGTTCAAAGCGGTTATAGACAATTGCTAATACTCAGGCCTCAATCTGTCTACTTCTGAGTATTAGTGCTACATCTTTGTCTAATCATAAGAGTAGATGATTTCCGACGACTGCCAAAAAGTGCCGTTCTGTGGAAGTCTGCCTGTTTATATACAGTTGGCCCAGGTGGCCGCTCGCTGCCATTAGTGAACGGAGAAGCCGTAATTCTTAAAAGTCCACCACCGAGAATTCAATGTTCCTCGGCTTCACCTGGTAACACTACATCGATTCTCCCGCCGATGTATGTACATTTGATATACCACCTTCCATCTTGACTTCTGTTCCCACGTTTTTCTTTTTCCCCATCCTTACGCCTGTCATGTGCAGCCATGTTCATGCCAGCAGTGAGCTTTTTCTGCAAGTTTAATTAATAAAATTCTGTTTTCAGAAATTTCCATCTCAGCTGCCGCTGGTGCTGGTGGTTTTGATGTACTGTATCACCCTTAAGCGAGGGGTAAGGACAGCCCTTGGAGGAATATGGCGTGTATAAGGACCAGGCAGCGGTTCTTAATGTTACAAAAAACTCTAAAATATTGAACACAAACGGGCACTAGTCGCTATTCACAAGAAAAACTAGCTACAAATCATTTCACCACCTGCCTTGGATGTCTCTTGCTTTAACAACCTAAATCTCTAACAAACGAGCAGGTGCATAAAGGGTCGTAAGTATAGATAAAGGAAGAAAATAGTCCAGTAACAGTAAGTAGATCTATATTGCTATGTTATGCTAGCTGATAAATTTATTTAAATTATCGTATTACTATTTTGCCCTTTATTTTTAACTTTCAATTCAAATCCGTATTTTACAATATTATTAATGAAACTCTCTCAGGTGGTTCGCAATATCTAGTAACCCAATGATTGACTTGTCAAATTCTCTTTGTTTAATTGCCAGTTCATTGACTTTCAAAAAATTGACACCTAACGTCAAATTAATCAAAATTCAGAACGAATATCAAGGTTTTTACAATAATATCTAATATGCAATTCTTTTACCAATCTCTTATGTAAGTATGAAATTCAATTTATATTTTTATACCTTCTTACTAGTTATAGCTTTATAAATGTTTCATTTAACCTTTTAAAACACAAACCTGATTTAACACTTTGCTTGTTAATACTGCCAAAATCCTTCCAAACTGGATCCTCACTCCGACTGCACTCAAACACCTGCTGGGTCCTTATCCAAACTGCATCACCTGCGATGAATGTAAACTCCCAGCATCACCTTATTGCCATCCACTTCAAAACTTCCACATCCTATACTGGATTCCTGTCGTTGTCCCCTGCTGCTGTCAACTTCAAGTCTCCTAGCTCCTGTACTGGATTACTGCGGCTCCGATCCCTCTCTGGTAAGTGTCAGCATAAATCTTGTTCCAAATATGAATTTGTCTTTTTTTTTAGATGGTCCTGCGTCTTCAATGATACCCACAGGTTTCCCAAAAACAATTCGCTGCACGTACGAACCTCTTGTTTGTAGCTTGTATTCCATTTCCAATGTATTATCAATAATATCCTCACTAACCAAAACTTGTCCCTTTATTTCTTGTTTTTAATATTTTATTTTATGTTTCCACCTCGAAGATTTTGCTTTTAACCCATATAATTTGTACCAACCATAACTTTTACAAATTATACAACATTTATTAATGTTTCTTTATTCGAAAATCACACCCATATCAAATTATGTATACATTTTTGAGTTGTTTTTTTAGTAACTAATTAAACAAATTACAAATTATTACTACTAGACACGATTCTTGCTGCCTCCTATATACATTTTTTTTATATAATCAAAACAGATATTTTATTTTAATTATCATAACAGATACATTTTAGTAGTAACCTTGGTATTTATTCCTATTCAGAATTTTCTTATTACAGATTAAGTTTGAGTAATCAATCATTATGCTATTATTTGACTAACCAATAATAAGAAAGTTAATTTCATTATACTTTAACATGTATTTAGATCCATTAATTTGCTTATATCTGACTTCCAAATTTATTTGACTAAACTGTTTCTTTAGTATTCATTTTTAAATTATCAAAGAATATAGTGTATCATAACAATATATTAAGCAATTGATAAAAATAATTCCAGGTAAAAACCAGACGCTCTACAGCGGCAAATAGTAATAAAAATGACTGGAGTGAAACTCAATCATAATGTCAAACAATTAATATTCGAAACAGCATTACAAAAAAAAAAACATATTAAAATTTAAAACTCCAACAAATATCCTATCGCTGAGCTGAGAAAAAACGTTCCGATTGCTGGCTGTGCCAACTGTTAAAATTGAACTGAAAGCTTGGCGATCGAAATTCAATTACAAGAAAACTGTATTGCAGCTCGTGCACGCTTAGTACGTGAGTAAAGTAAATCCTTAATAAAAATCGCTAATGTAACCGATAATAAAGCTAAATATGTTACATTATCCGCTCGTGATTGGAAAACCAAAGGCCTTCGTTTGGATCAACGCATAACTTATCGCCGGTACAATTGCTTGTATCATCAACACAAATCCACTGCATTTTAGCAACATAAGCGTGTACGTACTGCAGATTCGCTGGAACACTCCGACATAAATTTTCGCAGGAGGAATTTGACCAAGTAGGGTGTCTGCAGCGGCTCAAAAGGTCTCAAGGAATCACCTTCCGGCAACGTCGCCCAAGACCGCGCGTGATGCAGAAACAGCAATGATTTCAGCAATTACGTTGCCGCATTGAAAGGTCTAACTACCAAATTAATTAGAACAGAAATCTAACAATTCGACAGTGCTTACCCAAAGATCGATATCGGACCGAAGTAACGCGTTCAGCTTACAGCGTACGCTTGAACAAGCATTTGTTTAGTGACGTCGCTAATTGCAAGGCCTACTCTAAAATTCTGGGACAACGTGAAATATATCCCAAGAGGGTCATGAATGCAATTCCCGTATGGGCCGCTCTATCCTAAAGCTGGCGGAAGAAGAACGCTCGTGTTCTCAAATTCGGCAACCGGTTTTATCTCCAGGTTTGCGCATTCGATAATTGAAATTTCCTCATGGCAATGATCGGAAAAATAAAGATGCTGTGCTATTAACTTAAACATGAAAATGCTAAAATATAAAAGCGCAATCCATTAAAGAAACGCCAAAATACAACGGAGCGTTACAATAACACCTTGCATCAAGAGTTTTTACAGGTTTTCTTTCTCATTATCTTACGTTTGTCCCGTGCAGCTAGGACGGGGGCTCGTCTCAGAGATGACGTCCAGACCTGCAAGGTCCTTTACCGCCCATCATCGTATCGCCTAATCGGCTTTCTCAACGTTTTGGGCAAAACCTAAAAGAAGTGCCTTGCTTCCAGGCTTTGATAATTGCTAGAGGCTCACAACGCCATCCCCAACCTCCAATACGGTTTTTACCCTAGAAGAAGTACCACCAACCTTCTGCTTCAGCTCCATACTGATGCCACTCTTACTATAAATTCCGGTCAAGGTATCCTTGCCTTCGTGCTGGATATTGAGAAAGCTTGGCATGATGGACTGCTGGCCCAACTTCTGAATTGCCATGCCCATCTCTTTTTTATCCGTATCACCAACTGCTACCTCACTTTCCGCTATCACAGTCCATGGTATTACTTCAAGACCTTTCTTCCCATCAACAGCCGGGGTTCCCCAAGGCTTGACTTCGCCCCTCTGCTCTTCATCACTTTCTGCGCCGACATTGCTCTCCAGCTCAACCCAAGAGTTCAACTTTTTCACCTCCATCTTCTTCTCTCTCAATTCTAAATCTCGAACGCTTGTTGCAGCGCTGGAACATTAAACCCAATCCATTTAAAAATCCCCGTCACCACAGCAGACCCGTACTGGTGACTTACAATGTACCCTGACACTTTAGACTAAAGCTCTTCAAGTTTGTTGTCTATCTGGGAATCCATTTCACTTTTACCTTGAGCTGGCTCCCCGAGCTTCAAAGATGCCTCGATTTTGTTCAGAGAAGGAGTGACATTCTCTCGGTGCTCTAGGGTAGCTTTGTATGCTGTTGCACCCTCATTCAGACCTACAAAACATTTGTTCATCATATTATTGATTATCTATTTACATGTTTCAGCGCTCTACCTCAGCATGAAGATGCTACGGGCAAAGCAGAGTGCCATCGTTAGGAAGATACTGTGTCTGAACTGGTTTCATCCCTCTGCCTAGGTTTGTAACTTCGCCGTGATCTCTCCTATAGACAACATCTCTCCAATCTATGCGGCTGATTCGTGCAATAAACTTTTATTTAACTAATAGTTCTCGAGTTAAAGCAAAAATAAGCAAAACATTTTTTAAGGTGCTCACCTTATATATATTTGACTGAAAGTATATTAGGTTTCGAGCCAGGTAGACAATTAATCCGCATGCAAAATATTGTTTTCCTCAGACAAATGGACAGAAAGACTGAATTGAGAAAACATGTTTTTCGTCATCTAGGAATCTTGAAATGTGAAGATCTGAAGAAATCTCGGAAGGTAATTTTTCTACGACTATAATAGTTTCTTCGTCTTCGTATGCAGTTGGCGTTTTGATCATGACAGCGATTATCTACCAAGATATTTCGTATTGCAAAATACAAACTCGGAACGTATTCGGCGTTTTGGACGAGGCTCGTACTTGCTTTCTAGGACATTTTGCCCAATGACCAAAGTGCCGAACAGATGTCACGGACACCGTTCAGCGTTTTGAACATGGTCACTGGAAGTGGAGTCGGCGTTTTGGACAAATTATCGGTTCGGCGTTTTAGGCAATCGGCGTTTTGTGGAGTTCCTTTAAAGAAGAAAGAGAGATTGGAGCTTTTCTGCAATTGCGTCTTAGAAGTTCTTCTTAGAGGTTTTCCAGAAAGTCTCTTGCTAAACGGAAACATCAAATTCTTGAAACGATTATATGTCGATTCAACGTAAATAACCTTATTCAAAATTAAGCCGCGTAGCGCAGTTGGGTAGCCGCTAGACTTGTATTAAGCAAGCCCTCGGATCGAATCCCGCGGAGGTCGGATTTTTTCTGCACTCTTGGCGATTAGAATCGAACTCAGTAACACCATTCACAGTTGGGCACCAAATTAACTGTGCTCTACTCAGAACCACATACCTAAGAAATAGAGTAAAAAGGTCAACATATCACCATGACACACACCTCACATAATGGTTACTATGCAAGCACGAAAGGGCACGCTCCAACTTTGTATTCCGAATCCGGGGCAAGTTGAGTATTGCACCGCCAGATGCAAGCGCATAAAGCATAAAGAATTAAGAATTAAATATTTTTTCTATCTAAGATAATCAGTACTTTACATTAATAAGTGCACGTGATGTGAGCAGCAGTAACTAATAGTTTGAGAGATAAAAGTTAGCATGAAATAAAGGAGGTTTCAGAAGGGTTACGTTCAGAGTTTTAGGTATGATTAATGTTGGGAAGGGCTAATGAAATTTAATTATAACTGACGGAGTTAAGCTTATTAATATCAGACATAATGCGAATAAAATAATACAGAATGATTTTTTAAGTACAGAAAGAATATGAGCGTTATGTATTAAAAGTGTAAGCCAGCAAACGGCAAATTAGTTGAAAGGTAAACGAAACAGTACTAGCAAAATAATTATTGCAATAGAGCAATGAAAAATGGAATGTAACCGATCGAAAGACAATTAGTGAGATACTAAAGGAACTCCAAGTGTATCAGTGCATTATAAACAAAAGTGTTTTAAAAGCAGAGTAAAGTGTAGTGATATTTATTCCAAGAAAAAGATAATTTTAGTAGTTAGGTAAAGACATCAAAACTGTAGTCCATAACGTTAAACATGTTATCAATCCTAATGTCTTTTATAAAAATTGAAAATCTAGTTGCTAAGTGACATGACAGTCTTTTGTTAATAATAACCAAAAAAGCCTGTAAAATTTGTTTTGGGGTCAGAGTGAGCTACTTAATTTATTACATAAAATTAGAAATAAAAAGTAGTTTTTAATTCTTTTTGTGTATAAAGTTATTAACTAGTGTAAAGGGCATTTGCGGGTTTAGTTTTCCAAGTCTTAAGAGGTCCGAGTGAAGCAAATTAGCCAGCAGCAAAATTCGTCCAAGTGCAAGTGACTTCGGGGGCCCATTTTCTTATGTAAGCAGCATCACCCAGCAAGAATAGTGTCTGCTGCGTGTAGAGGGGACCTTCAAGAGCCCGTACGTGTAGAAATCTCAACCAACAAGCCATTCCGAAGTGCGCAATCCGCGTGGCGTCATTGAAAAGGGTATCCAGCGTCTGTGAGGTCACCGATTAAGGTAGGATTCGACAGGAAGCCTTTGCTGCAGCCCTAGAATTTGCGCGGTTCGTCAAGTTTAGACTGTCTGCGAAGTATAGCGTCAAGTTGCAGTTGTCCAAATCCGTTCAACTTCAAGAAATCCTTTGAAAATGCAAGATGACGCAGCATTTTTCAATAATAAAAATTATACTCTTTTAATTTGCCTTGAGTTTGACAGGCAGGTTCGTAATTAAATCTAATACATTTTATAAAGTGTAGTATCCTTTGCCAAATATTAATTAATTTATTTAAAAACTATTATATACTTTTTTATTATACCTGCATCAGAATCGCCGTTTAAAGCACGCCTGAGCGTGCGAATACAGGCGATTAAAGCTCGCCGAGCTTTAAAGGTTGTCAAGGAAACGACTGAATGCAACAACGGACATGGACGCGAAAAAACGTAAATAATTCTCGTAACTATAGTAGCAATATTATTATGCCCTCTCGATTTATCACGACAGAAATTATTTCTAAGTTTTTAGTGCGTAATTTATTTCCAGTATTAGAGGTATAATAAAAAATAGCGTAAAGTATTCGTGGATAACTGGTCTTTAAAACACTTGCTCTGTTTCGAGCACTCCGGCTACGCCGTCGTGCTCGAAAACTCGCGCGTGTTTTAAAGACTTTGTTATCCACTCATACTTTAATATACTATTTATTATACCAGCATCAGAATCGCCGTTTAAAGCACGCCTGAGCGTGCGAAAGCAGGCGATTAAAGCTCGCCGAGTTTTTAAGGTTGTCAAGGGAACGACTGAATGCAACAACGGACATGGACGCGACAAAAACGTAAATAATTCTCGTAACTATAGTAGCAATATTATTATGCCCTCTCGATTTATTACGACAAAAATTATTTCTAAGTTTTTAGTGCGTAATTTATTTCCAGTATTGGAGGTATAATAAAAAATAGCGTAAAGTATTCGTGGATAACTGGTCTTTAAAACACTTGCTCTATTTCGAGCACTCCGGCTACGCCGTCGAGCTCGAAAACTCACGCGTGTTTTAAAGACCTTGTTATCCACTCATACTTTAATATACTATTATAAGGCAAGGGGTTATTACAATATACATAGAATAAGAGTTGACTTTGGAAAATCAACAAATCAAAAACTCTTGAATGTCAAATTATATCGAACAATTATTAATTTGTTTTATTACACTATTTGTTTGTGAAATAAAAAAACTTGGGTTTTTATAAAGATGGTTTCGTTTACTAGTGAAGACTATGCTGAATGCTGATATGCAGTTCATATACGGTGAGGTGCTATACAGATTGCGGCAGACCACTAGGACCATAGTAAAAGCAAGGGGACTTTACATGTGGCGGTAATTGTACTTAATTGTTTTTTTAAAGAATATATACCTTGTATTTATAATGATCCTAACGACCTACCGCTATCGTAAATTGATTGTTCGTTAGTTAAACTTCCTCATGTAACGGAAGAAGACGATATTTTGTTGGAAGTTGATGAAAATCCTGAAATTAGCGTAAGATCACTCGCTGCAATGTATCCTGCAATTTCTAAATCTTCTGTGTGGAACATTCTACATAAAAAACACCTTTAACCTTTCCATTTTTAAAAAGTTCATGCTGCTATGTTGGAACGCGATTTTCCTAATCGCATAGAATTTTCCCATTGGTTGCGAAATAAAAAAAAGAAAAACCCAGATTTTTCCCCATATTTTATTTTGTGACTAATCTACGTTTACTAAGAATGGAATATTTTATTTACGCAACTCACATCATTATTCATATGTTAGTAACAATCACGAAAAAGACTAAACATTGTTAGGTACTTTAATTCGTTAGTCATTCTTTCAGAAAATTACTTTGTACACTCGGGTGCAATAGTCGCCAGCTCAGTCGGATGGAAGCGTGCAGGTTTTTAATGGAACAGTCGGTAGAACGAAATAAGAGAAATAAATGCCCAGTGCGCCAACGAATTTTTTGTATTACATACGGCGAATGCACCCAGGCGTTCAACGAGAATTCGTAAACTCACAATGCTTAAGCACAAACACAATTCCTGAAAGAGAAGTTTCAAATACACTAGACAACCGTAAGTAAATTAAACTTCCATAGTTGGCATAATCACAGTACAATTTTCGTAAGTTCAGTATCACAGTACATGTAAATATCATAAAATTATCGATCCACCTCAGAATTGCAGGTGGCCGCAATATTACTTGCTACACTAATTATGTTTGACTAATATTTAGCAGTAATAGCATGAGGTACCTCAGACAGGAATTAAAACTAATACTCACAGTTCGTGATACATCATAAGGCAATCGACTCATTTCACACATTAAAATTAGAATCAGGGGCAGGCAAAGATACAGCGCAAATCCAGTGAGTGCTTCGTTTCGGAGAAAACGCAAACGATATCGAGCTGCGAACTCACGGTTGAATGATGACATAATTTCGGAATCGTTGGTGGCTGAGAGGGGAGTTCACCGTGCGATACTGGACAAAATAGACCTGAAGGTAAGCCTGCTTGTCCGATCCTCTCCTGCGCTCAACGGAGTCTGCAGCAGGGGTCAAGCTGGTCCGAAGATCCATAAAAATTCCCAGCGCATGGAACGTCGGCATGCAAATAAGACCAGCTGTAGTCAAAGCCTCAAATTGGTCCTCCGGCACTAGTTGCTATAAAGGGGAAAGGAATCCACAATAGCATATAAGACCGACATAATATTCGAGGCGATCTCTTTACTCACCCCGGAAAACATTCCAGGCGAATTTGCGAACAGTGGCAGCATGAAATATTCCGACAACGGCGTGTGGGAGTCAAGCTTCCCTCACATCGAAAATCGGGGATACATCCACTTCAAAAGTGTAGGCTTACATACACACCATCGAACTAACGGCAGCCCAAAATTAAACCTCCGAAATTCTAACTGTTACCACGCCATGTTGTTCGTTGTTCGAGATCTAAAAGGACGCGCCTCAAAACAAATGCCAGTACTTGAAAATTATCTCCGCGAGGCCAAATTGGCGTGGCGCAGCCTGAGAAATACAAACGGCGTGCTCACAGACAAACCGCGCGAAACGATGGCTAACAAAACAAAATGAATACTACAGAATGCGAAATTGGAAGGTTTAGTATAAACGTCTGGATAGGTGTAGTTGGCAATAATCTACTTGAACCTGTGGAGTTTAAATGAAGAGGATAATCTAAATTTTCTGAAAAACGTTTTACCCGACTTTTAGATAAAGTTGCTTTACACATTCGACAGAACTTATGGTTTATGCATGATAGTTGCCCGAATCATTTTAGTATGATTGTTCGTGAATTTCTTGACATTTATGGAGACCATTGAATTGGAAGAGACGGTTCAATAAATTGCTTGGCCAACAAAGTTCCAGATTTAAATCCTTGTGTTTTTGGGGATACTTGAAATCATTAGTTTATTCTATTCTAATAGAAACTCATGATCATCTTTGGAAAATAATTCCAATGAACTTAGAAATAATCGAAAAATGTATGGAAGAATTCGGCGATCTTTTGACAAAAGAATAAATGTATGTATTTAAACAGATGGTCATCATGTAGATCATCCTTTGTAGATGTAGTTTTCTTATTGTTGTTGTTAATTTTTGTTTTATTATCAAACTTTAGCTGCAAAAAATATCACTGATTGTTTTTTTTTGCTGAAAGCATACATCCTAGTTTATCATAGAAAACAATAAAATTCGATAGAAGAATAATTTAACATTTGAAAATTTTTGTTTTGTTGATCTGTCAAAGCCAACTTTTATTCTAAACATTTTAAAGATTTGAAATGTTAAAAACATCTTAATCGTTCAACATTTAAAGTGCTTTGCCAAAGATTGAGATATTTGAAAAATTTGGTAGCAAAGTGCCATTTTTAAAAGTAGTTTTGAATAAGGTCATTTACGTCGAATCGACATAAAATCTAGAATTTGGTGTTTCTATTGGGCAGTAGAGTTTCTGGACACCCAGTATACGAAACATAATAGAAAAGTACCGCTAATATAAGATTAAGATAATCTGTGAAATCCCTTTGTGGCATTTTATAAGACATGCTGATTATTGAGAATATCGCCACCCTACGAAATAAAAAATATAAAATTTCGAACGTTTCGGGGAACACTATGTCCCCGGTATCAACGAATAAATAATTAAATTAAAAATTAACAAAGAAAACTTAGATTTTTACTGGACCTCAGAAGCATTAAATTCAAGTAAATTGCAAAACTAAAAGTAGCAACCATAAATTGGTACTGTAGTGGAAATACCTTGTTTAAGGGTTTTATTAAATCTTTCTGTCATTGACTAATGGGATGATATACACCGCTTCGAACATTTTGGAAACCAAGCGTTGAGGTAAAGCTTTGCCAGCCTCTTAACAAAAATATCTTAGCGTTATTATTTGTTAAAATCTTTGAAATCCCGTAGCGTGATATCTAATTGTTCACAAATGCAGTGATAACCTTCTCTACGGTAATAGAAGTGAAGGTAAATGCTTCGGGCCACCTACAAAATCGGCCAATTATGGACAGAATGTATTTGTTCTGACCGCATTTTGGTAAATGAACAATATCGAAGTGGACATGTTTAAATCGCTTGTCAGATTCTTCAAAAGCAAAAAGCGGAGGCTTGGTGTGCCGAATAATTTTGTCTTTGACAATTTGAACACTTGCTGACCCACGCCTTTACACCTTTGTGCATCGAAGGCCACAGAAAGCGTTTAGAAAGCAAATTCCCACTTCCTCTAACGCCAGGATGAGCTGTTCCGTAAATTTATGTGAAAATAAGATATTGTCATGGTCTTTAGGGGTTTAAAATCAGAACAATAAGGTTGAAAGAATACAATATTAAAAATTACAAAACTTTAGAATGAAAGGAATATCAAAATTATGAAAATTATCAAAATGTATTTAGTAAAGAAAGGAAATGGAATTTAAAATTCAATTGAATGAATCTACATAAGAAACAGTGGGATTCTAACATAATTTAATTATTATTTGAGGTGAAGTGGGAAATTAATGGCAAATACTTATTCGAGAAATACCATTCAACATAGTGGGTGTTAGATAAATAAAACTAAATCCCTAAGGAGATTTTCATCTAAAGAAGTTCTAATTCGACTAGCTTGTCATTGAAGTGACATCTTATAACTTGCATCTAGTCGAAGTTCATGATACTAAGTCGTCGGAGGTTTG
Organism: Agriotes lineatus; assembly: GCA_940337035.1. Taxonomy (NCBI): domain Eukaryota; kingdom Metazoa; phylum Arthropoda; class Insecta; order Coleoptera; family Elateridae; genus Agriotes; species Agriotes lineatus. The sequence continues at coordinate 26,864 of CALNHX010010390.1, read as the reverse complement.
AGGATTTTGGTAGGACGACGTGGATGGTGTTTGCTGCTAACACTACTACTGGAGAAAACTGGTAGGTGCCTTATCGTGTTTTGGAAATTCTTATTGTGAGCATTGGAATTGAACAATCCTGTACATAGAGTGAACCTCTTAACAACAAAACTTGAATTAAAATTTTAAGGGTTTAAACATATACATTTCATATGAAGTCATTACAAATTATGTTAAAACAAACAGCTACGTAACTTGAGATCTTAAAAGAACGAAATATGTAACGAACATAGGAAATACATAAATTTGTATTGCGTCAGATGGCAAAAGGTTACGTTAAAATGAAATTTGGACTCTACGCCAAAGTGCATGTGTTTTTTGAGTGCAACGATGCATTTTCGGGTTGTGGTAATGTTCTGAAGAGACGAACACCAGTCAAGCACAGTTGAGGCCTCCGAAATAGCTCCGAAGGTAGTGCAGGTCAAGCAGGACTTCCGACAACATCGTTTTTGTAGCAGGTTAAATTCAGGGCATGAATAATTGAATAAGCAGCTGGTACCAGCCTTTGCCGAAGTTCATTTGTTGTTCTACAAACATTATGAGATTTGATATACAAGAATTCGAGTAGGACATGCAAGTAGCTTTAGAAGGTGAGTTTGGAAGTAATCTCTGCGTAACTGAGTCCCAAATTGAAGGAGCCTGGGTCGGGAAGGCTGAATTGACATTTTGGAGGAGAAAATTTAGCGTACTAATATTTGTCAGCTGAAAAGTATTAGAACTTAACTTTTCAAATGTGCAATTAGCCTTAAATTAAATAGTTTATGGTTTATTTTTAACGAACTTTTTGCAACCCTGTCTTGTTTTAAACGAACTTTTTTGTGGTATAACAAATTTTCGGATAATCAACGGCTGCTTTGGGGCGTCATCGTTTTTTGCTATAAATGGATCAGGAACAGATTTAAGAGGCATCCTAGATATTAACTTGATTCGTAATGCGACACTCGCTCTAAATTGAGCATTATACATTCTAACTTGATTTGTGACGCGAGACTCACTCTGAATAGAGCATTCTAGATTATTTCTTGTTTCGGAATTCGGCATCCAAGAGATTCGAGATTCTGAAAAGTAACGCGTTGAATCCGTGTCGGTTCGCATTAGAATTATAATTACAATTTAAGCACTTATGTCAAGTTTTATGTAAACGTATGAGTCCTTCACGTGCATTAAAAGTAGTCAATAGACCACAAATAGTTTGGTTTTATTCAGATGAACCTTTTACTCTGTGTGTGTGAAACGTTAGGAAGGCAAATGCTATTTACCTAATTCAACGATTGTAAGCTGTTTGTTGCACAGATAGGGTTCAGAATCCACCAAAGAATAACACAAACCCAATATTTTAAAAAACTGCACGACAAAGCGAGCGGAGCATCAGTAACGGCGATTTTCCAGTGGCATATCATAAAGCTGAGAAGTGCACGTTTTCTTTGTCATAGTATCAAGCGAAATTATAAATGTTTGTTACAAAAGTATGTAATTTGGTCCAGTCAATATTCTAGATCTTGCTAATAACATAGAGATCATTTTTTGACCTTAACAAATGTGATACATGGGAAAGGTTTGGTGTTTTTAATATCTCTCCTGTGATATACAACAAGACCTTTACAAAGCCTATTGAACCCACGATTAAAGTTTTTAATTGTTTTTGTGAAATCAAGCAATAATTTTTATAATATTTAAACCCTAAAATAAAATTTTGGTATAGAGTTTCATTCTAGTGCATTAAAAGTTGATTTAAGTATAAGAGTTTGGTGTGGTATCCTAACTATTGAAGACATCTTTGATGAACTTACTTTTTGCTGACATACTTTTCGGATTCTTTTCCAACCTCCCTCTGCCTCACCTATCATAGACAATTTTTTCGGTCTTTATTGATTATTTGAATCAGTTCATGTATTAAAATTAATAACAAGCTAACTGTGAGTTATAGGCCAAAGAGTTGAAAATATACGCTTTGAGCGAAGACAGGTTGTAACTGTTGTTTCATCAATTTGTTAAGGGTTCTTTCTAGTTCTCCATATTTGGGACAAAGTTACACTTAACTTTCTAAGAACGTTCAGCTTTATAATTTATTACAGCTGATGAATACAAAAATGCAAATATGTTATTCGCCAGACTATATCTACAACGATGGTTTCAGCTTTTGTGAATTTTTAATTATGTCAGATTTCAATTTGTCCTAATTTATTTTAATTGTTATACTATACATTTCCTCGTCATAGTATAATAGTCGAGTAATAATTTTATGTAAGGTTAGTGAGCCGTACATTTATCTTTAGCCTATAAAATTGTTAACATTAATTTTAAGTTATTATTACCTTATCAGTCAATCACCTCCACGATGGAAAATCTATTGTTAATATCAAGATCTGTTCTCCTTTGTCGTTGCCAACTATTTTAATTAGAATCTCAATCCAGCTCTAAAAGCAAACGGTTTTACATACCTACAAGTTAGTTTAGTAACACACAACGTAGAATTTAGTTCGTTAGGAAAGAATATTTCTAAAGTTCAATGATTTTACATGGTCTTAACAATATGTTCAGACTATTGCATAAATGCTTCGCAATTATCATTATTTGCACCGTAACTAGGTAAAGCTATTTACATAAGCGCACCTTTATGGCATTTTTATCATTTGCTATTAATATACCAATAATTATCTTTATCTTGTTGTATTATGTATTTTATTGATAAAGTTGAATATTCACGTTTTACAGTCGACCTTCAGTACAAGCTTTGTTAAGTAACGCTAAGCAACGGTCGAAAAACACAATTTCAACACTTATTTTCAATCATTAAAATCCAATTTTTTGCATGGACGATGATCCTCCACACTGGTAATTAACGTCTACACAGCAGTAACCTTGCATCTCGCAAATGGTGGGATCTACAATCACCAACTATTTTATTAGAAGAGAAAGTTGCAGTTGTTTGTGGCGTTAACTCGGATCATGCCGGTAAAAGTAAAAGCGCATTTTGTAACGTAATGTGTCGGCATGGTTTTCGGCAAAAGGGATTACTACAAGTACCAAAAGCTGCGAAGCGAAGACGACACAGTGTCTCTGTTCGTGTATGTTAAGGACACGCGCTTCCGGGTAAGTAGAATATTTTGTGGGGACCCTATTCAGGAGGTGAAGGAACTCGAACAAATAATAGTAATCTAAATACTCTAGATATATATCACGAAGCGTTAAGTTGGAAGGTGTCTGGAAAATAAATATCGTTTAAATTTTAATTGTAAATTAATAATGGTTCTTAGTAACCAATCAGTTTGCTGAACTAGCAAAAATATAAGATGTTAATATAAATAATACATATTTGACCTTGGGATGAAATCAGTGTAATTACAGACTTTGGAATTAATTAAATTCCATCAACGTTTCATTGTCAAGATACCAGTATTACAGTACAAATTAGTATTACAAAGTAATTACTCATTAAGTACTTATGGATAATCAACTCTTATGTATTGTTTCTTAAATACTCTTTTGCTTAATTTGTAAATGAGGATTGCAGTAATTGCAACTAACATCTTTGCATGCAGCGACTAAATATTATATTAACTAGTTTTATTATAGCGTTACTGAACGACAGGTACTTCATGATTAGAGAATAGCTATAAATATTTGCCAAAATATTGCTTAGAGCATAAGCCCATTAATGAATTACGTAATCAATAATGTTTATAAATATTTATATTCCTAAAAATAAGCTTTAAATCTTCCAAACGCATTTCAGTGAAGGATAAAATAACCATACCTAGACCTTGTCCTCAAACAACAAACAGTTTTTTTATCTTTTAAATTCAGTAATATTATCTACAGGATAACAGACAGATGGAGAGACCATTAAATGGTGAAAAAGTTTCAGATGTGCAAGCTCGATTTAATAATACTCTTTTTCAGAAAAAAAAATCATATAATTTTGTTTTACTCTCTTTAACTTCTCATTTAATCGTTGCTCCAATTGTTATAATTTCTGGGTTAAGTTTTTTGAACAGAATTAACTTAAAAATCGCTAGTAAAACATTCTTTGTAAACCAATTAGCATTATAAAAGAATGTTATTTCCAAGAGTAGCTATTTCCGCATGTTGCTATTTTTAGCAAGAGCAAATATTAACCTGACACGAGTATGATTAAAAAAAAACGATCCAACATGTATATACGCATATTATTTTATAATCACTTTCTTCAAGACTGATAATTAATGTAATTAATGTGTTTTGTTTGTCTGATGATGACGGCATTTTTTTCTTTTTGCTGTTTTGTTGAGTAAAGCAATTTTCAAAACTATATAATTCTACAGATTATAAAATTTTAATTAGAATCTAAGCAAATCTACTACGATACTCACAACTGCCGCTTTCCACTGATCATTTTATACATTTTTTTTTAATTTTTGTGGTAACCTCTCTATCAATCCTGATCAACCCAAAGTTACATGAAAAGTCTCATGAAACTATATAACTTTTATAAAGACAGAAATATCTTTAAAGGAAAGTCGGAAAATTAAGAAAAGGCGATTATGTCATGCCGGGTGGATGTAAACAATATCGGTGGTATGGGTAATGGGTAGGGTAAGGATCCTTCAGAAATAAAGTTGTTTTACCATAACTCATAAGTTACATCCATTGAGCTATTCATTTTACTACATTATGCGTATTGTGATTGTACACATGTATTAAGACTGTTTCCCAATTGGATATTTATCAACTAAAATGTATTTTGTCAAAAACTCCTTACCAAAAGAACCTCACCACTAACACTTCCAGAGTATTGCTCCACTAAGTTAATTTGTTGTATATGTGTGAACTAGATGTCTACTGCCATTTTTAAACTGCTGTAAAAAAGTAATGTGTTCAAAGATATATCTATCTATAATGCTGTGTTTATATATTCAAGTAGAATTTTGTATCAATGTAGTTTGGCATTTCAAAACGAATTCATATTCTATCTAGCCAATAAGGTATACTTTATATTGAGAGTTTTGTGTGAATTCAACCAATAATTTATTGAAATTCAATAATATTTTCAGCGTCATCTTAATGCACGAAATTATTCTTCATAATTCACTATAAAAAGTGGGCTAAAAATTGCATACAAATGGATCTCAATAATAGCAATCGCAAGTTAAAGATTACTGAACCAGATTTTTTTGTAAGAAAATGGTCAGACCCTTATTGTAACTGCTCAAGAATACGTATATATGTTACAACATTTTCTTCGACCTGAAATTGAACAATTACCTGAAGAATATTGACTCCAAGAAGGTGATGGTACAAGTCATCGAGCAAGAATTTATTTGTAAATCCTATGCAAACTTTCCCGCAGCAATTAATTTCAGTTAGCTTCACACGACTTCAGAGGATTAAATTCGCATAATACCGATGCACATGTTGCATAATCTAATTAACAATATCTTATAGCGTTTGCAAGAATGTTGCCGAAAGAGAAGGCCATTTGCTGTATACCATTTTCATTAATAAAACTCCCACTTCTGTGAATGTCACTAGGGTATAGTTTTTATGTAATTGTAAGTAATTTGCACGCTGCCATAAAAATGTAGTTGTAATAGAATACATTCAGTGTAACACAGAAAAAGTAAAGATTTAGAGAGACAAAAAATTAAGAAATTTACATATTAGCAGTTAATTCTGATGAATAACACTTTCAGTTTACTGAATAACAGTAATTTGTAGATATTAAATATTGTTGTCTGTATTAATATTTATGTACCTATAAATTACAACAACTTATTTAGAAACTTATTAGGTGCTAACGTTACAAAATTTGGTATTTACATAAAAATCCAATGTGAATGCAGTTTTATAGAGAAATGCACTGAAAGTAGAGACATTCACTATGAATATAGTTGTTGATGTTTTTAATGCTAACAGACAGACATATAAGGCTGACCACTTTATTTTCATTAAATTTATCTTATTATGTTCATATTAACATCATTACATATTTGTAACAGTTACGTGCCCTATCTTAAATTGTAGTTCATTCAAATTAGTATATTTTAAGAATTACATCTAAGTTTTATAATTAAATTCAAATCGTAAAATATTATACAAAACAAATTTCGAGCAATCAAATGTGAATTGCCACTGCTCTTCTGGGAAACTTGTCTAATCTGGTCACCTATGTGCCAACATTGACAAAAGCTTGAGAATATATAAGATTTTAGCCGATTTCTGTTGAAACTAATACAGAATTAGCTCTTACCACTTAGTTAAATATTTTTGTCGTATTGAAGCAACTATCTTCCAACTAATAAATGTAAAAAATTAATACATTGAAAATAAATATATTGAACAGAAACGTTTCGGTCCCGTGTTAAATTCCTCCATGTAGTATAACTCCCCAAAACTGTTTGCAGCCGTCAATTCCATTTGCAGGCATTCTATAAATCACATCATAAAATTATAAATTATACTTATTGGCACTACGGAGTGTTTAAAAGTCGATCAACTAACTTGATAAGGTATTCAGCGTAAAATATAGAAACTTCATACATTACATACACTTATGAATCCGCTCTAGTAGAGCTACGTCTTTTATAAGAACTAAACAATGTATCAATATTAAAGAGGTCATACATATCCGTAAATAAATTACTTTTAATATAACAATTACAATTGTCGTTTTCTTAGAAATGTAAGAGCTAATTGTTTTAATTACAGCAAAAATATTAATCACTATCAGTTTCTTAAACTTATTATTCTTCTGGCCAAGTGAATTAGTTATCCACTAAATAAAACAAAATGGTAGAGCTGTAAATGGAATTAAGAGATGCAATGTCAATTTTAATATCTTTATAAAACCAGAACAAAAATATATAAATAGTATATTGTATGTTAAGAGCTGAAAGTGCATTCTTGCCGCTTGCGCATGAATATTGCTGGTTGAGACGAAGTCGAAACCAGCAATCATGCAAAAGCGGCAAGCGCACTTTTAGCTCGAAACATACATACTATTTTTTCGACGACTGAGCATATTATTATAGGAAAATATCAAATTTCATTTTATCGCAAAAATTAATTGACAATCAAGTTAACATTACTCGCGCAGTCTATTAGACATGTGACGCGATTATTTCGACAAATGACTGGCATTGTCAAGGAAACATTCGGACGTGGCTACCTATTTTGTTCACGCGGAAACCCAAAACGCTCGGCGAGCGGCAAAATGATGAAAACGCACGCTCAGCGGCAAATGTCAACTTTCTGTTGTCAAATGACAGCGAGAAAAATCTACTTTCGATGTCAGTCGTCGAAAAAAACTATTTTATTTTAAGGTCTTCCAAATGCCACACAATGAACTAAAATTACAATAAATATAATTTTATAGTTTCAATTTTATTAGGTGCAAACCAGCGCCAATGCGCTTAGTCAAAACCTACATTTACAAACAATTTTTATATACTAACTAGCTGGCCCGGCAAACGTTGTTCTGCCCAAAAATAATTTGTCTCTGAAACCCCGTTTCACCACTATAGAGTTTTAATTTTATGTCATGTCCATCGTCTTGGAGTAAATGCCATTTTCGCAATCAACGTCCCAAAAAACCTCAATAACGACACCCATATCGATTGTTTAGGCTTATTTACCCCATTTCACCCCATTTTGGGGTTATATGTTCTGATATGCGAGATATCTTAAAAAAATTTAAAAAAAGAAATTTGTCAAAAAAAATTTAAAAAAATTCCTAGAACCCGATTGCAGCGCCACCTACCGGGTCCAATTGTGAATCTAAATCATTCAGGGACCCACTCAAATACACACAAAAAATTTCATCAAAATCGGTCCAGCCGTTTAGGAGGAGTTCAGTGACATACACACGTACAGAAGAATTATAACGGGTGTTCATAAACAGTCGTCATCCCAGTTACTTTGAAAAACAAAATGTTATGTCTTTGATTGATTCGTGCAACACAATGAAACGTCATTGAGTACTGTCATAGCGCATTTTTTCTCAATTTTAATAGACATACGTTTCTGAAGTCAAAACCTACTGGGATGACGACTGTTTATGAACACCCGTTATATATAAAAATATGGCTCAAAAGCCGGCCAAGTATGGATTGAAAATTTACGCCCTCTGTGACTCACAAACGTTTTATACGTATAATATGCAGGTGTATTGTGGAGCTCAACCACCTGGGCCTTACGTCATCTCTAATAGACCCTACGATATCAAAATATTGGTGGTTGGTGGGAGGGGGGGGGTGAAATTTTGGGGGACCCGCAGACGTTGTCCTGTCCGAACGTTGGTTTGCCTGCTATTAGCAGGTTCAGCAAAGGTTTTTTCGATTTTCTAATTATCGATTTTTTTTCATTTTAAAAATATTGGGAGCGGAGGGGGGGGGGTGAAATTTTGGGGTTATATGTTATGGTATGCGAGAAATCTTTAAAAAATTTAAAAAAAGAAATTTGTCAAAAAAAAAATTAAAACAATTCCTAGAACCCGACTGCAGCGCCACCTACCGGATCTAATTGTGAATCTAAACCATCCAGGGACCCACTCAAACACACAAAAAATTTCATCAAAATCGGTCCAGCCGTTTAGGAGGAGTTCAGTGACATACACACGTACAGAAGAATTATATATATAAAGATATGGCTCAAAATCCGGCCAAGTATGGATTGAAAATTTACGCCCTCTGTGACTCACAAACGTTTTATACGTATAATATGCAGGTGTATTGTGGAGCTCAACCACCTGGGCCTTACGTCATCTCTAATAGACCCTACGATATCAAAATATTGGTGGATTGTGGGAGGGGGGGGGGGGGTGAAATTTTGGGGGACCCGCAGACGTTGTCCTGTCCGAACGTTGGTTTGCCTGCTATTAGAGGTTCAGCAAAGGTTTTTTCGATTTTCTAATTATCGATTTTTTTTCATTTTAAAATATTGGAGGCGGTGGGGGGGGGGGTGAAATTTTGGGGTTATATGTTATGGTATGCGAGAAATCTTTAAAAATTTAAAAAAAGAAATTTGTCAAAAAAAAATTAAAACAATTCCTAGAACCCGACTGCAGCGCCACCTACCGGATCCAATTGTGAATCTAAACCATCCAGGGACCCACTCAAACACACACAAAAAATTTCATCAAAATCGGTCCAGCCGTTTAGGAGGAGTTCAGTCACATACACACGTACAGAAGAATTATATATATAAAGATTACAACTTAAAGTACAATACTACAAGGGGGGTTCAAGCCAAAACCGGAATTTATTTTTTAAAGGAAGTAATTTAAAACTGTATATAGATTAAGTTTTATTTTTCAACATAATCTCCATTAACATCTACACATTTATTCCACATTTGCATCAAAGCATGAAATCTTGCAAAATAGAAACTTTGTTTCCGCTGTCTAAACCAACTTAGAACACATTTTTTAAGTGCATCCCCTTGAAATCTTTTGCCTTCAAGATGACCTTTAAGTGGTCCTAACAAACGAAAATCCAGTAAAGTTTCCTGGCCCAATTTCGTCAAAAAATCCTTCGCAATCTTTGGCTTGTGTGGACTGGGATTACTCTGTTCAAGGATTACTCCTTTTGATAACAATCCCTTTGGTTTGTTTTTCGAATTGCATGACGAAATTTTTTCTGCCGACCCAGTACTTAAATTAATTATTTTCACTATTTCCGAAACAGTAATTCGCCTATTTTGCTTAATCAAATCATCAACACATTGAATAACTGCAGGAACGTCTTCTATTGCCATACAACGTCCTCTTCCAGAATTATCACTTACACTTTCGAGGCTATTTTTGTACCAACCAGCCCACCCTAATACTTGTGATATTTGCTTCCTTTTATAATAAAGGAAGTATCGGATTCACCTCAAAAATTCGAAATTGAGGGTTCAACAGATCTTCAAGTTTTAGATTCCCTTGAACCCAAAAACCATGCGTTTGTTCATTGGTCTATCTGTCAATCTGTGTGTCTATCTGTGTGTCTGTCTATCAGTCTGTGTGTCTGTCTCTGTGTCTGCCTGTTTGTGAACAGAATAACGAAAAGAGGTATGGCGTTAAAACTATCTAGATCTAGATCTAGATGCGTGCTTACTTTTGTGATCGTTCAGTTTTTTTAAATTTTTTCAAAAGGGCTCCAATTATTTTTCAAACGTTACATTTTTATTTAATGTGTATTGATGTGAAATAGGTGATTTTCCAGTTTAATACCTCTAAAATGGGGTTTTCCTATTTTTATCAACTCTTATTTTAAATAGAACACCCGGTATATTATTACATTTTTGAATTTGGCTTAAACATTTATAGAAAATTTGTCTTTTCAACTAACTCTGGGGAAGCGCATACCCCGCGAGCAAATGCTCGATTTTCAGGGGGCAGGCCCGGGTTCGAATACCGGCGGATTTTAAAAATCGTATGCTCCTCGGCTACCACGCTAACACCTGTAGTAGTCGTTAACCCCTAAACAAGGGAACTCTTCCTCACTTTTGACGGGCAAGGTTAGCCACCTACATGGCTTAAAAAAGTTATAAGCAAAGAGGGCTCATAGAACCACTTTGTGATTAAAACAGGTCACTGGCCTATAATAAGAGGAGGAAGAAGAAGAAATAACTCTTTATTTTGTCGGGTTTCTGTAGAATTTGTAATTTTTGAAATTTTTTTACAAATGCTTAAAAATTAACAATAATAATTCTTTGGCTAATTATAGGATGACTGTAAAAGGAAGTTGTGTGCGTGTATCACATCAGATTTTTTTAGTGTAGTTCACCAAATTTTGAACTAAGTAAGCGTAACATTTCAGTAGGTTAACGCCTTCATTGACAAGAAACTGAATAATAATGTGTTATCTGCCATATTTAAGTCCGACACCTAACGGTATAAGGACTAAAGATTAAATAAATAAAATATCTGCCATATTTAATAACAAATGAACGGTTATCATGACAACAAGAGTACTTGATATTATTTGTTTATATTAGAGTACATTCAATGTTGCATGTAATAAAAAATCACTCTAATCAATCAACTTTTACTTTCACAGAGGAAATTCCGGAGAAAATCATCGTGAACCACCCTTGTATAAGTAAAATTAAATAAAATTAGTACAAAGGCCGGCCATTTTTTTATTTAAAACATTGTTGCTGCTAAATTAACAGACTAGATTGATGTTAGTCAAGGCTATATTAATTATGATGATAAAATTTAGAGCCTACAAATATGTCTAACGAGTTATCGAAAAAAACTCTCCTCGAACGCTTTGGAACTATAATTATAACCTCATTGAAAGCATTTTAAAGTTTTTTACGTTCAATATTTAAATGAAGCTGCGACTTGACATTTTTTTATTTAAAAAATCATGTCAGTTTAGAAGGTTTTTTCGGTTGCTCTATATTTTAGGATTATTAGTGTTGGTTGACGTATTCTAATAATACATTCAGAAGTTTCAATCACAATCAATTATAATTATATGGGAAAATGTACCACTATATTTTGTAGCTAATATTACGTTTAGGGAATAGATACAGAATAGTATATTGTATAAATTATGAAAGTCATACCTTTCTTCAAGAATTTGCAGTTTGAATCAAGCAAATGGATAAAAAAAGTTGCTTGATCCCGCGTAACTCGAAATTTGGTCGAAAAGGACTTTAGCATTTACAACTGTCACATTGACAATTCATAATTTCAATAAAATAGTTGAAAAGTGTTACTTTCATTACAATTCTTCCATAAAAAATGACGACTTTCACGATCACTATGCAAAAAATTTAATTACTGGGAGGAGCCTAGATTTCATACAAATAAAAAGCTCAAGACAATTCAAAAACTGCTGAATTTCAAATAAAATTGAGCTGCGTAACACCGGCTTACCAATACCAATACTTTATTCAAATTTAACTCCCATTTGTGGGAGGGACTTCTACTGAATTTGCTCAATAAACGTAGTATAGGACTATCGAAACATAGTACTAATAGAGATATATGTAGATGATTCTAATTTCAACTATGAAGTTCTCTCATGGAAACACTTGAAAAACTTAAGAAAAAAGCATTTGCCCTTAATAATATGTTACAGAATAAAACAGATATTCCATTATATCTGTATACACACTGTCTAAAGCTAGTATTTATGCATAAAAATGGGTAAAATGTAGTACTTTAAAGTTTATATGGTTCTGTATAGTTTGTTGAGCCATAATCACTGATCACTGACGAACTATCTAAGAAGGAACGATACTTTGGAACATGCAAGCTACTGATACATCCATTTTGGCTATATATACACGCACTTACCTAATCTATTTTAGGAAACCTGTATGATTTTAAAAATCCTAACGCCTACTTTCTCAACGATTTTAATTTTATATATTTACTCATACTGTATGTAGTATCTAAAACCACCGGGTTTATCAGATAAAATCTGAAAGTGCAATGTCCTAAATTATTGTTTACGACTCCATGCACTTTCGAATTATAGAAATGAATATGCAATGTGTGAAACGTGTTAATTCTGAAATTTCGTATTTATCATTCTTAAATTAAATTTAGTACTTTATTTATTTTTATTTAAAAACTAGGAAACTGAAATATTTTGCAAAACAAACAAACGATTTAAATGCCAAGGTGATCAGCTTCATTTATACGAATGCGTGTCGACTGTATCCTTCCAAATGCATTAACTCAGGTCGACAAACTTAATAATGCTAATTTTGAACGGCGACATTAATCTAAATACATACGAAGATTTGGTAAATATCACAGCATTCGCACGCGAAAAATTATGCCAAATCAAATCGTTCTTATAATAGCATGTGTAAATATAACAAATCACAAAGATATTATTATTAGATTTTAATAAAAACCATGTTGAGAAAAAGTTTATGACTAAATAAAAAATATAGAAACTCTGCTCTTAATAATAAAAATTACATCATTTCTGCGTGAAGTGTTACATACTGAACGTTTGTTTTATAGGCACAAATGATGACTTTTAAACAATGGTCAATAAAGTGTATTGTTAAGTGTTAACATTTTACACGTTCTTCACATGTTTTCAAACAGAATTTATTATAATTTCAAGTGGATATTGTTAAATATCACATCTTGCAATTCTGACCTTAATTTTAGTTCTTATTTTAGAAAGTAAGTACTCGCAAGAAACTTTCTTAACTGCTCGAAATTCCCTATGTAGTAACTATATGCATGTAGCAGCCCATAGTTTTGTTTACTTTCTTCGCATTTACGTGGCACCTAAATATTTACTCATTTAAACTAAGTGACTATACATTATGCACGTGAAAGTTAAGATAAAGTCGATAAAATCTTAATTATCTAAGAAGAAAAAATTTCGAACATGTCTCATTTATTTGTAATTACTGTTTTGCTGCCTCACCGCGGAAAATATCAAAGCTTTTATGATTGCAGTTTTCTCGGTTATTCTTGTTCACATTTTTAATTATTTAGTTACTCAGAACTTCCATCGCAGGTGAACGTTGTGACACTAAACACTTTTAAGAATCAAAAGAAAATATGAGTAAAAATATTAATAAAGTTGTGGGAGATAGATAGCCAAAAAGTTTATTGTAGTATAAAAAAATATGATTGTTCTTTAAGGTCCAAACGTCATACATGTAAAAATTGATAAAAATTTTAACGTTTCGCCACTTTTGATGGCTTCATCAGAAATTATTGACATGTGATATAACAAAATGGCTTTCATGAAAGTTTATAATATTTTCGTCAAGTATAAAGCCTGGCCTATATTTTTTCATAGTTAACCTAAAATAAACAAAATTTTGTTTTTAAGGTGTTCCCCTTTGTTCGAATTTTTCTCAGTTTCATGTCAGATAGACATATAATGTGCATGAAAAATATTATCTTCTTCCAACAAATAGTTTTTGAGTTATACCTCCAACAGGCAGACAGACAGACGGAATTGGGAAAACCTGTTTTTCGTTATCTAGAGACCTTGAAACGTGAAAATCTGAAGAAATCTCGGTAGGTAATTTTTTTCGCAATTACATTATTTCCTTCGCCCTTTAGACGAGGAAAGTAGAAATAAGAAGCTTTACAGTATGACTCCGAATTGAATTATAAATCATGTTTCGGAAATACGTCTTGCTTGGTTTGAGACTAGTTTTAAGTACTTATGTTTTCAAACTTTTCAAGTCAAGAAGGACTTTTTATTCGGGTAGGTAATAGTTATTTATGGTGCAAGTGCGTTATCTTTATAAATAATGCACGAGAGAAAAGTTGGGCCGAAAGAGTCCTTTCTCGAGCGAATTGTTTGTAATAACACCCGCGTGCCAAAAAAAATTTATCCAACAACTCAATAAATATCTAAAAAATTTGGTGTGATACAAGCCCACAACTTCCTTTTACAGTGATCATATAATTGGCCAAAAATTTGATTTTAAATGTTGAAGCATTTGTCAAAAATTTTAAAAAATTCCAAATTCTACAAAACCGGTGCAAAATAGAGCGTTAGGTGAAGAGACAAATATTCTCTAGAATTTTAAGCTGAATTCAAAAATGTAATAATATACCGGGTGTTCTATTTAAAATAGGAGTTAATAAAAAAATAGAAAAAAAACAAAAGAAACCCATTTTAGAAGTATTCCACTGGAAAAACACCTATCTCACATCAATACACATTAAAAACGTAACAAAAATGAGAAGTTTTAAAAAAATCGTTAAAGCCGTTTTTGAAAAAATCGAAAAAAACTGAAAAATCACAAGAGTAAACACGATTTTCTTCAAAAGCTTGCTGTCTCATCTACATAGTACACAAAACTTATATATGAAGTTTCAACCCCATACCTCTTTTCGTTTTTGAGATATTCTGTTCACAGACACACAGACACACACACAGACAGACCAATGCAAAAAATATGTTTTTTCGGTTCAGGGGTCTCTGAAACGTGAAGATCTGTTGAAAACTCAATTTCGAATTTTTGGGGTGAATCCAATACTTCCTCTATTGTAAAAGGAAGTAAAAACATAAATTTTGTATTGACAGCCATGAAATGTCATAGTGACAAATTGGGAAATATCGAGAGATAAATTAGAGTCACCTGTGATTCGTGTTATATGTTTGACAGTGTTATCAACATACAGTAGTGAGTGATAAGGTTTTTATCTCGCTAGTGGGTTATGGTTTTTACCTCACTAGTGGGTAACAGCCCACTTTAAAGGTCTAAAAGCGATCTAGTAATAGCCTTATAACTAGGAGGTGTTGGATAATAGTTATTTACTATAAAAGCGGGATAAGAGCATCATTTACGTGTGTGCAAGTTACAAACGAGTGCGTAGCATGAGTTATGTAAGCACACACAAGTATATTAATGATAAATGATCACACATGTATTCTACAAAATTTTATCTACAACTGCCTAAAATTGAGAAATGTGCATTAAGAGAAATGTATGTATGTATGTATGTATGTATAGTCTGGTTTTTTGCTTTATGATTCAGAGCAGCTTTGCATTTGCATTTTTGTAACAGTGTAGATAGTTAGTGACAAAGGAAAAAACACTAGTTATGTCAAAAACCATTAGAATTGTCAATGTGTTAACTTATAAGCACTATTATACTTAATAAGAGCTAAAATTACTGAACCATTGACATTAAATAAGGTATTGCTATATTTTAAGTACGTTTATTTAAGGGTGATTGATATCTAACTGTACAGAAACGTCATAAAATTTCTAGACATCTATCTTTTATGTACTAATGTAAAAATAAATATATTATTAATAATTTGCTGGTGATTTTTGTTTGTAGAACTGTGTTGTACAAGTTATTATTTATGCTACACATATAATAGGCATTTCAAAATAAAGAGATAATACAAAATACTCTGGTAGAACTATATTCAGAGATATAATTTACCAGAATTTAGATGGATACACTTCAGGATAATCATCCAGAATCTGATTCAGAAGAGGAATACAACTCGTCTTCCGATTCTGTATCAGATTCTTCCAACCTAATAATAACAGGAGGTAAATCATCCACACCAATTTAACAATGTGCTTTGCCCAGTCACTTTATATTAGTAGTTCACAGTGTTCAATGTTTTTTTCCATATGTTTGCTGTACACAGTGATAGAGATTTAAGCCATAAATTGGCAATTATGTCTTTTGAGGGAGGCTGAGAATTTATGTCCTTATTATAATAGTTCTTACATAAACTCCATGCAATTCAATTGGATTATATTGACAGTGGTATGGAGGTAATCTAAGAACTTCATGCCCATGTCGTTTTTGTCGATTAGTATTGCTTTTGGTCAATATGTAAAGTAAAATTAAACTCCCATAATTGTCGCTTTATTGTTTTGTCATCAAATTGTAAGTCACTTATAATTAACCATTCTTGTATTTGTAGTTTATTGGACGAGAAATTGGTGGTTTATCGATAAGAACCGAATTATATGGTGCATTATCCATAATTAACACACATTTTCCATTCAATTTGGCGAAAGCAGGGATTACCTGTTTTTCAACATTGCCTAGAAATGTCACCATTGATACACCTATGATAGCCCCTGTCATTATTGTCAGAGTCCAACAGCAAGTCACATCCTGGTAGTTTCATCCAAAAACATGAATATACATTTTTCACTATAATTTAGAAATTGTAAATATTTCCTTTAAAAGGCAATCCGCCGAAATGATATGACTCTTCCCAGTCAATTTTCTTCCATTCACAATTTTGTATTTATATCCCATATTTGTTAATGTGTAGTATAATTTAAAACGACTCCCAGTATAATTCAGTTCCTCCCTTGCACACAGCAATAAATTATCGAAAGTAAAAAATTCCAAATTTTCTTCTTAATATCTTCCCTGAAACTCTGTTCGTCCCAAGTTAGAAATTCCTTTTCTTTATTCATATTATCAGTCGGTTATTGCTGGAGTTGTGATTTTGCTTCGTTTCGATTTCTGTGTTGCATTCGAAATCTAGCATTATAAGAAATTGTTAGAAATGTTATATCTGTTTAATTCTTAATACTTACATTGAAGATTTGACCAATTCTTCCAATGATGCTGTTTTACTTAAGTTACCATTGATATCTTTTATATTAGTAGAACGGCGTTTTATAGCCTCTTTGGTTTTACTATTACCTAATACTGCTTTTTCGTGGCATTTTATTAAGATTTGCTGAAGTGTCAACTTGACAATCCGGCGACCTGGATTTTGACATTAGTTATATTTTGTAACTAAACTGTTGTACACTGCTAAAATAATATAAATGCAAAGCCTGCTCTGAATCATAAAGCAAAAAAATAGACTATATTTATTTATTTAAAGCCTTTTGGTTTACAGAGGATAAACATTGGCTACGTCAGACTAGGATATAAATGACATAAACAATAAATAGTAAAAGCAACCAGTCAATGAAACTGTACAAAACATGTAAAAGTCACAGTACACATATTGTACATGTATAAAACTCCACAGCTACAGCAGATCACCGAATTGGTCATTTGTATACTCTTGAATACTATAGTAGCATTTGGCTAATAAAAACGATTTTATGCATTTCTTAAATTTTATGAAGCTCATATCTCTTACGTGTGCAGGTAACTTATTGAATAATCGTTTCCCTGCATAGATAGGAGACTTTTCATATTTTATGGTTCTATGTTGCTCCAAAATTAGCTGACCTGCATGTCTAGTTGGATAACTGTGGAGGTTTACAGCATGTTTACTAATTGTCATCTTAATTAGCAATAAAAGTTTGTATATATAAATAGACGGAAAAGTCATAATTTTATGACGGTTAAAAGTAGAACGGCAAGAGTCTCTACTGTTCATATTAAAAATGATTCTGATAGCCCTTTTTTGACAAACAAAAATTCGATGGCTGTCAGTCCCTCCTCCCCATAGCACAACATTGTATGTTAAGTAGGAATAAATTAAACTGTAGTAGACATTCATTAAACAGTCAACTGAAAGTACTTCTTTAAGTTGACGTAAAGCAAAACATGCCCTACTTACTACTTTTGAAACTGAATCGATCTGTTGCCCCAACAGACTTTTCCGTCCAAATATGTGCCTAAAATTTCGTGCAGTCAACTGATTTTATAAAACTACCAGCAAAGTTAAAAGAAAGACAATTTTCTGGCGCAGTAACTTTAAAAGAAATACACTCTGTCTTTTCAGCATTAAGAATTAAATTATTCTGTTTACACCATGACTGAAACTCACATACTGCTGCAGCTGTTAGATCAACCAGGTCCTGATAAGTCTGGGCTGAAACCACTATTGTGGTATCGTCAGCGTAATTTATTACAACTCCTGATTTTATACTGCTAGAAATGCCACTTATATATAATATAAAAACCAGTGGTCCAGCACAGACCCTTGGGGAATTCCAAGTTCGCAGTTAACAGTTTTTGACATACTATTTTGCACCTTAACGCACATTTTCCTCTTACCTAAATAAGATCTGAACAGCTCCAAAGCATTACCTCTAAAACCTAACATAGACATCTTATCTAATATAAATTTTACATCAAGCGTATCAAATGCACGCGATAAGTCAAAAAATAAGGCAGCCACGTGTTTTCCTCCATCTAGCTCTTTATATACATACTCAATAAGTGCGCAAGAGGCAGTTTCAGTAGATTTGCCTTCACAAAAACCGTGTTGATTAGCAGGTAAAAGATTATACTTAATGATAAAAGACATTGTTCTCTTATATATTGCTTTTTCAAAAACTTTACTTAGAGTGCTTACTACCGTTATAGGTCTATAATGTCAGATCTGTCATTTTCAAAAATATTTTAGTAGGCAAATGTCATTATGTCATTCATTTGATACTATTTCAGTTAGGTAAAGAAGCCATTACACCACTTAGTTAGGTAATAAAGCCATTACATAACTGAGTGGTGTAATAAGCTTCATTACCTAACGTAAATAGTGTCAAATGAGTGATGTAATGAGTTACTTATCCCACTGGAGTAGATACATTTTTGTATCTAATACCCACTACCAATATGGTGTTTTACTAATTCGTTTTAAACGCTACTACTAGCTTGTATATATCATAACCCATGTTACTCTTGACACCGTGGGTTCTTTAACTTATTTGCATAATAACCCACATTACCCCTAACACGGTGGGTTATAATAAATAACCCACACGTGACTTACAACTACTTAACTCATTCCAGCAGGTTCTTTAGTTCGCTTTCAATGAATTTGTTACTTTGACTTTTCACAATTGCCAATAAAAAATGTATACTAGATATTAGAATGTTACTAGATATTATCCACTAATATCGTACCATAAATAACTATTTTCTTTTCTAAATACGGAAAAAAGTCATGAAGAAAATTTGTTCAGAATATAAAATTATGGCTCTATTTTAGAACCTGTTATTACTTCGACACGATTTGCCGAAGTATTACTTTCGGGTCTGACCATTTTTACTAATTTGTAATTTGCAAAGACCTCATAAAACTGGTTACAGGTTACAAGTGTTTGATTGCAAAAACTTGTTAATTTATAAAAACTCGCCTAAGAAGTAAGTGGGCACAAAAGTTACACACATTTACATTAGCGCAGCACAAAAATATTAGTTACACACTTAGGTTGTAAATAAGTCTCTTAGTAATTGGCTGACAGGTTGATTAGTAAATAATTACAAGCTTACGGTGATGCCGTAAGACCAAGCACAGAGGGTTATTTTACTTCCTTTTACTATAAAGGAAGTATTGGATTCACCCCAAAAATTCGAAATTGAGTTTTCAACGGATCTTCACGTTTTAGAGTCCCCTGATCCCAAAAAACATATTTTTTTTCATTCGTCTGTCTGTCTGTGTGTGTGTCTGTGTGTCTGGCTGTCTGCCTGTGAACAGAATATCTCAAAAACGAAAAGAGGTATGGCGTTGAAACTTCATATATAAGTTTTGTGTACTATGTAGATGAGACAGCAAGCTTTTGAAGAAATCGCATAACCGGAAGTAGGTGTTTACTCTTGTGATTTTTCAGTTTTTTTCGATTTTATCAAAAACGGCTCTAACGATTTTTTTTAAACTTTACATTTTTCTTACATTTTAATGTGTATTGATGTGAGATAGGTGATTTTCCAGTTGAATACTTCTAAAGTGGGTTTCTTTTGTTTTTTTTTCTATTTTTACTTCCTTTTACGATAAAGGAAGTATTGGATTCACCCCAAAAATTCGAAATTGAGTTTTCAACAGATCTTCACGTTTTAGAGTCCCCTGATCCCAAAAACATATTTTTTTTCATTGGTCTGTGTGTCTGTCTGTCTGTCTGTGTGTCTGTCTGTGTGTCTGTCTGTCTGTGAACAGAATATCTCAAAAACGAAAAGAGGTATGGCGTTGAAACTTCATATATAAGTTTTGTGTACTATGTAGATAAGACAGCAAGCTTTTGAAGAAAATCGCATAACCGGAAGTAGGTGTTTACTCTTGTGATTTTTCAGTTTTTTCGATTTTTCAAAAACGGCTCTAACGATTTTTTCAAACTTCACATTTTTATTACATTTTAATGTGCATTGACGTGAGATAGGTGATTTTTCAGTTGAATACTTCTAAAGTGGGTTTCTTTTGTTTTTTTTCTATTTTTTTATTAACTCCTATTTTAAATAGAACACCCGGTATATTATTACATTTTTGAATTCTGCTTAAGATTTTAGAGAAAATTTGTCTCTTCAACTAACGCTCTATTTTGTACCGTTTTTGTAGAATTCGTAATTTTTGATAATTTTTGACAAATGCTTAAAAATTAAAAATTAAATTTTTGACTAATTATAAGATCACTGTAAAAGGAAGTTGTGTGAGTGTATCACACCAGATTTTTTTTATTAACTCCTATTTTAAATAAAACACCCGGTATATTATTACATTTTTGAATTCACCTTAAAATTCCAGAGAAAATTTGTCTCTTCAACTAACACTCGATTTTGTACCGTTTTTGTAGAATTTGTAATTTTTGAAAATTTTTAACAAATGGTTAAAATTAAAAATGAAATTTTTGACTAATTATAAGATCACTGTAAAAGGAAGTTGTGTGAGTGTATCACACCAGATTTTTTAATTTATTTTTATTTTGTACTCAACCAACAGCCGTTAGGCCAATTATAGACGTCGCTGTGCATTTTATTAAAATACTACCACGTTTCGAGCAGGACCGAGATTAGCCGTGAGTTCAAACTTCGTATTGAATAATAAACACAGGTTTGCGTTTACCTTGAACAATGTGCATAGATTGCCCCAGGAAAAGGTGACACGGGGCTGCACTAGAGAACACACGGCAATATTCAGATACAAAAGCTCAGAAATTTACGACGGATATATCAGAAATGGTTTCGGAATTTAGCAATAGAACTAGCAGCTTCATTTTGACTACTCCGAGATGTAGGCTCTCAAATAAAGCAGAAGCCGACTAAACAGAATTCGATATGGAACGCAGAAGAATAAATCCGTAACCAGTATGATGGAGAGACTACTCCTATAATATGCGTTGAATTGCCCAATTTCAACATCCGTAAACTTCGCGAATGGACATAGGGCATATTATATTCACACAATCACTATAAAAACAAAGTATTGGTGAATTCTTTTAAGACGTACTGTATATTATATTCTCAGCTATAAAGATTCTTATATTGCAATCGATTTTTATTCTTATGTACTAGGATTACAATGATTTTGTTCCAATCACTCAGCATGTATTCGTCTTTCCATACAGCTTTTATGAGTGTAGTGTATTATTACTCCCATATTAGTAGTTCGGCGAGTATTTCAGTTATTCCTGGTGTCCTGTTTTTACTTTGTACCTTTACTGCAGCCTTGCTTTCTATTAAGGCTACGAGTATAATGGAGCGGCTGGAGTTTCGAACATAGCAGCAAGCATCAAAACGACCAAAATCTTAGCATTCTCGAAAGTCGCAAAAACAAACAAAACAATTCAGAACAAGTTATGAGAAAATTATTATATTATTAATTATTATATTTAAAAGTTAAGTTCGGATATAAAATTTCGATAACAAGATCATGCCATTTAAAGGGTTTAATAGACAAATCTATTAAATTTTTATGCAAACTGCATCTGAGCATAGAGATATAAAAAAATAGATATTCGTTTCTTATAAATGTGGACAATGAAATGATAAATCAGATAAACAAAGCAGCGCATGAAGCTCTTGGAGAAATGCCGCAATTGAAACAGCTGCATTTTGTATACTAAGAACCTGGACAAATTAGTATAGACGAGAAGAATATATATTAGAAATGGTTACAGTAAAAGACCACAGACACAAGAGCTTCTTATAAGCAACTTATAGAAAAGTGAAGCAACCATAATAGTCAAAACCGTTAGCTGATAAAATAAGTGTGAAGGTAAACAAGTAGGGACGACACGATCAAAGGAGGTGTGGAGAACGATAAGAAACGTTTGTACTATCAGAAAAAAGCAGTCTACAACAGAGATGATCAATTTACATAAATTAGTACAATACCACGAAATGCTCTTAGACGAAGACAGACCTCAGTCTATGACTAGTAACGCTGAAGATGAATATGAAGATTTCAACGAGTGAGTAGACGAAGAGGATGTAGCACTCGAAGAATTCAAACTTGCACTGAAAATGTTTAAAATGGTCGAGCAGTTGGACAACCAGTTGTACCATTTGGATCGATAAAAAAATTTGAACTAAAAATGTATTTGAAATTCTTATATATAAGTAGATCTTCAATAAGTTTTACATAGAGCTGAGTTACCAAAAGGATGACAAACAGCACCCATAAACAACCTGTTCAAAATGAAAAGGGATCGCAGAAGATGCGAAAATTATAGAGTATTCTCTTATATAATGCTTTACTACTCGCTCAAGACACATTGGTTTTTGTAATCTGTTTAAAACGGCGTTTCTGTAGGGAGCCACAGAACGCCTACAGTGTGGCATTTAACATTCAAAGGTGACAATGTATAGAAATGTATATCTGAATATTTCAATCATTAGAAAAAATACATCCAGTAACAAACTTTGAACTCGTGACCGTAAGCTCCATCGTTCAGCGTTACGCGGCCGCTTAACGATTATCACTGGTTATCCTGAATACAAAAATAACTCACAGAAGATGAAGAACAACTTGGATTTCGACGGAGATGCTCTTCTATAGATAACATAGCTTCTACTTTATTTAAAGTAAGCAACTGGCGCTTACAAAATTGTACGAGAAATCGTAATGATGTGGGAATGCTATTTGCCGATGATATATTGCTAGCCTATTCAATATTTTTTTTGCGGGCGACTAAGTAATAGTGGGGACCACCTCAGTAGCACAGTGGATTGGGTGCGAGGCTTGCAATAAGCAAGTCCTCGGTTCAATCCATTGATAGGCGGAATCTTTTCCAGTCAACTGGATCGGTACTGAGCCGGTGACCATTCGACGTTGGGATACAATTAACGTCGCTTTCTCTAAAGTGTATGAGGTAGAGTAACAAGACTACACACAAAACATATATGCACACTGTTACGATACTTTTGAGTGTCCCCGTAGTATTGAACTTTCGCTAGCTGAATTTTTGAACTTGAATATTTATGGTTGGCTTTTGCCAATTTTTGCATGCTTTAAACTAGGTATAATTAGCTGTATCTTATTTTAATTATTTTCCTATAATTATCAAGCAGTTTGGTATGCAACTCTTCGAATAATTACCCATTATTCTACTAATTAAATTTATTTTGGTCATATTCCTACATATATTTGTATATGGCGCTTAGGCAACCCCTGTTGCAAATTATTCTGCACTATTCTATTTGTTGCTAGATAAAGGATATCATTTCTTGCAGTCACATTTTTCAGGCTGTTTTTTTCGCATCTTCTGGACCAAAAATTTTGGAAAGTTTTGATAACTGGTAGCTGGTGGATTTTGAGCTCTTTCCCATTTTAAACTTGGTGCAGGCTGCTTGTGCCTCGGCCGTGTGCTTGAATTGTGAGCTAATTAGTATAGCTCAGCTCCGTTTTGATTTTTCGGAGGATCTGAAAAAGCACATGTGCCCTTAAGACGTTCGTATTTGATTTGGTTATACTTACGTCCTTTGCAACTGCGGATTCGTTTGAGGCCGGCATTGTTTCTGCCCTTTCCTCTGGCTCAATTCCAGCGTGAGGTAAGATAAGGCCAGTTTTCTTATTTGGGACTTATTTGGGCGTTGTGCGTTATAGCCATTTCCTGTCGGATACGATTCCCTGTGGGATTCGATTTACTGTCGGATGCCATTTACTGTGGGATGTCATTTCCTGTCGGCTACGATCTTGGGAGAGTTTGGACGCTTCTGCGAGAGGTTGGACTCCTATCTGAAGAGGCTTAGCATTCCTCGTTCGGCTGCTCTCCGCGGGCACCCAAACCGTCGATTCGGGCTCCTGAAATTAGCGAGTAGTCAAGGAATTCTGCAATTCCCTGGGAGCTACGCTAGAGGGTGTAGCACTGCACTCACCTGCGACACAATCACCGCTTCCTCGGTCCGCTGGGCCTCCCGCTGTGTCTGCCGGAACCCCCGTTGCTTCTGCCGTCGTCGCCCCCCCCCCGCAAGCCACAGGTTAGAAGCCGACATGTTTTTTTTCTACAGGCAAGAAACTGATTTAGTTATCACTCCTTGTGCTTGGTGTAATCTTATAGTTAGTTATTAGAATCTCGTCTCGTTAACAGATAGGGCATGTATGATATTTTTGGCATAGCAATGCTTCGTCTAGTTAGATGTTAGTGCATGCTTTTGTATAATTTTAATGCGTTATTATGATAGGGCTATTGCAAATTTCGAGCGCCATTTTGTGCAGGCTACTGATCTTTATTAAATCTTTAATCGAGCTTACCCGAATTGGTAAAGACAGCTCTGCGGCTCAACCCTATAGGAGCCTTCGGTTTTGAATTGGCCCCGAACCACGGCGTCTCCGTGGAACCTACGAATTTACAGTTTAAATTATTGAGCTCCCCTGCAAATTGTATGTTAGGTCATCCGCGCTAGTATTTCAGTTTTAAGGCAGTACTTACCGCATGTTGCCTACGGTTTGCTCGATATCCTCAGGTTATTTCGACGCCATTTGCATGTCGGTCGCTGTGGTCTGACGTCATATTTAGCGTATAGTGGCTAGAGAACCGATTACGGTAGCCGATGTCTTACTTTGGAGTCGCGTGAACCCGTTAATTATTTTGTCGGAACTCTGTTTGCGGCGTTCGCGATTTTTCCGCGTTATTGTAATTTATTTGCGAGCCTCTACGTAGGTACAAGTTTGCCGAAGGTTTATTCAAGCGATTGCTTTAGCGTTCATTTATGTACCTGATGTATTTCCACTGAGAAAACTGCTCTGTCACTATATGGCCATAAACCCTCGTAGTTTTGACATTAGAAATTTTGGAATAATTACTTTAAAATCTTTCTGAGCTGATATTCGGGGTTTCGCATCAGCTGAGCGCTTGCATAACCTGGCCCTGCTATATACTGCCTCACAGGGACTAATTTTGTTTTTGTTTTGTAATTTAATACTCGCTACGCTCCGTTTTTAACCGCGCAATGTTTTAATGTGTTAGCCCATTCACAGGTCATAGTTATTACTGCTCGTGGGCTACTGTTTGCTCGATATTTATATTTATATTTATTATTGCATGTCGCATACTGTGTGTTTTCTTTGTTGTTGCTAGAAATATACAAAGGTTCATACTTATTGCCAAGTATCGCCATTGCTACTTGTAACTAATACTGCCTACTGCCTGCTGTGATATATACCGTCTGTTCTATAAAAAAGGCCCCGCCTTCTAGCTACTTTATTATTTATTTTAGACCCAATAAACCTTATATCAAATCAAATGGCACATAAAAACCTACATTTTAACACTATCAAAAATGTTTTATCTTCAATTGTTTCAGAGTGGTGACGTCACGTGCAATTTTTTTAAATGACACTGTATATATTTTTTGACATTTTCTGGTAGGGGTTTTTTTTCTCTTTTCAACAATATAAATATTTTATGCCCTTACATAAGATAATTTTCGAGAAAAATTAAAAAACTTTTTTATCGGTGGGAGGCCACCATACAAAACTATAAACAAAAGTGTAACTCAGAAAAACAAAACAATAAACACTTTAGATTATTCTGAAATCTGACAGTTAAAGCGTTTGGCTACTATTTGTTTTGTTTTTCTGAGTTACACTTTTGTTTACAGTTTTGTATCATGGCCTCCCACTGTGAAAAAGTTTTGTATTTTTTCACGAAAATTTTTTTATGCAAGTGCATGAAATATTTATATTGTTGAAAAGAGAAAAAAAACCTCTACCAGAAAATTTCAAAAATATATACCGTGTCATTAAAAAAATTGCACGTGACGTCACCACTCTGAAACAATTGAAGATAAAAAAAATTTGATTGTGTTAAAATGTAGGTTTTTATGTGCCATTTGATTTGATATAAGGTTTATTGGGTCTAAAATAAATAATAAAGTAGCTAGAAGGCGGGGCCTTTTTTATAGAACAGACTGTATATATATATATGTTAGCCATGCACTATAGTACCCACCAATATTTAAAATAAAGCTGTGATCTATTCATTGGTTGTTGATTTGCTTATTTTTGACTTGCTGGTTTTTATCTTCGACCTTGTGTAAGGTCCGGCACAAGGAATTGGATCTGAGTCTAGGACCTGGCGCCCACTCCTTTTTTTTTTATTCTCTTTCAGCATAGCTGGAACCCTGCGACCCTCGCGGCGAGCTAGCCCAACTAGGCCGATAGTTACCAGCCGGCAAAATAACCAATATAACTTTCGCCAAAAGGTAAGGCCGACCGTCTATCTTCCCTTACAACACACAT